>PVIR01017605.1:0-34636 GCA_004026965.1 Petromus typicus | reverse complement strand
AGATACCTTGTAAGGAACAATCAAGACTACTGTCTTTACTATTATATTTGCAAACTGAACTAAGCCTAGCAGTTGTGTGTGTGTGTGTGTTACTCAGTATTCTGCAGACAAATATTGATGACAATTTATACTGAAAATAAACTGAAAGTTTCTACATCTTAGAAAAATAACAAGGCAAGATTTTTAAATGCTTGTGTGAGTAAAAGGAGAGTGCTTTAAAAAAAAAAAAGCTTAGACCAAATCTGAAACTACAGAATGCTTTAATATGCTTTAAGATAGTCAGATTAATACAACAAATACATAACAAGTATAGGAAGTGGACAGACTGGAATCTTGTTGCTATTAGTGGAAGGTAAAACAGCGCCATCACTGGAAAATAGTATCATAAGCTTACAAAACTAAAACTTACCTGAGGTCTACAAATGCCACTTCTTAGGTATATACCTACAAAAAGGCACAGTCTAAAGCGGTAACTGCATGCCTGTGCTGGCAGCAGCATTACTCACCAGGGCACAAGGCAGAAGAACCCCATGTCCATCAGCAAACTAAAGGACAAACAAATATGAAGGACACATGCAATGGAATATAATCAGCCTAGGAAAAAGGGAGCAAATTCTGACAGGTGCTACACGGATAAACCTTGAAGACATTATGTTAAACTGAATAGGCCAGCCTCAAAAGAACTAATGCAATAGATTTCTCCCACATCACACCTAAGGGCGTCATATTCAAAGATGAAGGAATGGAGTTTCCAGGACTAGGACAAGGTATAGGTGTATTAAGTGGTTATAGTTTCAATTATGCAACATTAAAAAGTTCTAGAGATCTCCTGAGCAATGAGAATTGTACTTAACACTACTAAACTACATATTTTTTTAAAAAAAATCTAAGACAATAAATTGTGGAAAACATCATGGTGGCACAAAAGAAGAGAGAAGAGAAATATACTAGGAGGGCTGTAGTTGTATAGGTCTTGCTGCCAGGCATGGTGGCACCTGTAATCCCCACCCACTGAGAGGCTCACATGGGAGAATTCCAAATTTGAGCCCAGCCAGGGCAACTTCCTGACTTAGTGAGATGCTGTCTCAAAATAAAGTCAATGGTATGACTCAACCGTAAAGTAAGAAATTAGAGGCATTTATACCAAATGGATGTTCTTTGAGGCCATACTCATGAATGAAATAGGACGCAGATGTGTACATACCATATCATTTCTCTAGTGTGAGAAATTGAAGGTGTAATTGAGGTCTGAAAAGTACTACAGGTATTGTGAAATAGGAAGAAAATGTTCAAAGGAAATGGGGAACTGGGTGGAGGCAGGGAAAAGCAAAGAAGGGAAAGAAAAAATTCATGGTAAAACAGAAACAAAGCTTATGTACATATGCAAGATCAAGGATTGGAGGGAGGGCAGGAGGATGAGAAAAATGAGAATCAAGATACATTATGTACAAATTCTCAGTGAGGAATGTGATCATAAGGTATACCTAAAATGCACCAATAAACTCAATTTAAAGAAGTAAAAAGTGAAAAAGGGCTGGGGATGTAGCTTCAGGCAAAGACCCAAGGTCTGTGCCTCACTACTCCCCCCACACACATACAGACAGAGAGAGACATGGAGGGAGGGAGGGAAGGGGGAGACAGATGATATATTTCAACATTAGAATCCTTCTACATTATTTGTGGGAATGTAAACTACTACAACCATTATGGGAATTGGTACAGAGACTCCCCAAAAGCCTAAAAATAGAAATTCCATTTGACCTAGCTATTCCATTTCTAAGTGTCATTCTGAGTTTTTAAAAAGTCATCATATTACAGTGATTCATGACTATCTGTGTTTATATTAGCACAGCTCATAATAACTTACATATATATATATATATCCATCAACAAATGAATGATTAAAAAATGTAGTATTTATACACAACAAAGTACTACTCTGTTGTAGAGAATACACTTAAGTCATCTGTAGAAAAATGGATATGCTTTGAAATCATAATGTTAAGCAAAATAAATCAGACATGTGTAATTACTATATAGTTACCCCTACATAAGAAAACCAAAATGCTAACAGCAAAATAAAAAACAGATCATAGGATAATAAACACCTCCTTTGAAAATCTGTACTCCAATAAAATGGAAAAAGTAAAAGAAATGGATAGATTACTAGACACAAATAAACTTCCAAAGTTGAATGAAGAAGATACAGAAATGTTAAACACCTTAATATAAATCTGTGACATCGAAAATGTAATAAAAAAACCTATTGACGAAGAAAAGTCCTGGTCCTGATGGCTTTACTGCTGAATTCTACAAAACTTTCAAAGAAGAGTTAACTCTACTACTTCTCAAAGTCTTTAATGAAAACAAAAGGGAAGCAGTACACCCAAATTCATTCCTGGAAGCATCCATTACCTTGATTGCAAAAGCAGGGAAAGACCCAACCAGAAAAGAGAACTACAGGCCAATCTCCTTAATGAACATTGATGCAAAAATCCTTTAGAATGGGTGCTATAGAATACAAAAGTAAATAACCAACCATGACAAACGATGGTAATAACGGTATTTCAAGGAGCAGTAATGGTGTTCATTAAATTCAAATCATGTACTAAGCCTTTCTAGTTCTTTTTAAAAATTATTCACAGAAGCAGTGACCAAAACTGAGCACCAGGACAAGGTACAAACAGATCCTTTTCTGAGTAACGGCAAAGACATCCTTGAAAAATTGAATGGATTTGGATCAAGATGTCCTAAAGAGCTATCAAAGTACAGTCCCATATTCATGGGGTAGGTTTTTATTGGTTTTTTAAAAAACAGATTTTGAAAAGTTTGTGAACCATCCTGAAGTTGGCCTACAGAATCAGGAATGATGAAAAAGGGGCACGAGAGAGACAAGAGCAAGGAAGACAGCAAGGATGTCCCTCTTGTGTCACAGGCAGATCTAAGTGCACACTCTTTCCACTCCCCAAAGTCTATGCCAGATGCATAGAACCACATTCTTCAAGACCAAATAGCACATCCAACAAGAATGGTAGAGAGTCCGAGAGACACTCAGAGCACAATCTGCAGAACAGCTCGGCCTTAACAGTTCTGTCTGCACAGCACAGGATCAAGTCCGACTGGGTTACCCATTTACATTTCCAGACACAAGAAAAACAGGAAGAGCAGGAAAAAAAGGAAAACCTGGAACTTGCTGTGACATTCCTCAGATCATACGCTGACCTATCGTAAACAGCCACTGGCCCGGGGACATCCCACCTACATATCAGGGTCCCTAACAGTCATGAGTAGCACAATATGTGATTAGGAGACCACTAGAAGCTCCTAGTGGGAAAATGGTGGTGGGAATAATGACAAAGAACAGGCTACTTTCTTCTTCAGAGCAGGAAAGGAACTGAAGTTCTTCTCTAATACACTGACAACTTCCATCCTCCCAACCCTGAAATAGGGAGCAGGAAATATGAGTGTTCAATCATCGAGAGTTAAGATGTTGAAGAGAAAATACTGACCACTCCCCCTATAAACAGAGATATTCTTACTGTGCTATAGGCTTTAAATTTGAAAAATGTTATCATTTATGTCACCAGGTAGTATACTTTGACTTTCTCGTGCTGTGTCTGTTTATTTTTAAAGGCACAGCTTATTTTAACAACACACACACACAGACACACACACAGACACACACACAGACACACACACACACACACACACACACACCCCTCTGAGGATGGTCAGACATGGTTCTGTTGAAGTTAAATATAATATACAGGCTTCTTCTTGGCCTACAATCTCATGATGTACTAAGCTACAAAGCAGTATTATGTATCTCATCTCATCTTTAAAGATATGGAAACTTTGAGTTCTGGAAATAATTTCACTAGATGTTGCAGTCAAATTAATACTAGAAAAAAAATCTTTAAACATTGTACTATGTACCTCCTTTTGCTAGAGGTAAAAATAGAGAGTAAATATTTTTGTATTCTTTTTTTGCTCCTTTTATTTTTCATATACTTAAAAATCTAGGTACTTTTCTTCCAATTTTAGGAAACATCCTGGATTCTGATCCACAGATACAAAATAAAAAATAACATTACATAATTCAACTCCATTGATTCCTCTGGTCTAATGCATTAAAATTATAAGTGATGAAGTAAAGGCCTATTCTTCAATCAGAGGATTTTCATGGATACAAAATCCTGCAGCAGGCACCTGCAGTCCTGGTAAGTACCAGTACATTCACTTCAGCAAAACCACACTGCTTTCCATGCACCATGCTCACTCACTCCATGCTGCCAATGGCCAGAATCAAAATCAAATTCAACTCTACTATTTTCAAAACTGAGTCTACAATGATAACTGAGATAGGTCATGTACAGGTACAAATTCTTGATGTGTAACATGATCATAATGGATTCCTGAAATGTATTTATAAAGTCAATTTATTAAAAAATACTGGGTTTACAGAAAGGATATAATTCTATGAGGCTTTAACATTTTTCTAAAAATTAAAGGTAGTACCAGCACTTCAGTGAGATACTGTGCCTTCAGATTTCAAAGTCATTGAAAAATTTGCCATGATTAAAAGACAGGCCAGGCAACACATGTAGAATTAGTATTTTGAGAATAATAGAAAATTATGGTAAATAGTGCACAAGAGTAACTTTTGAAGAGGCTGGAGCATTTATCCTTCACAGCCCTCTTGTACTCTGGCAGCAAAAAGGACCAGAACAATGTAAATATGCTGTTCATTTTTCAGATTGTTCATGTGATCCATTTGAGTGCACATCAAATGTATACACCAGCAGAAATTTTATTTATTTTTTTTTTTTGAGACAGGGCTCACTTTGTGGTTCAGGCTGGCTCCGAGCTCAGCCTCCAACTCACATCACAGCAATCCTCCTGCCTCTGCCATCCGAGTGCTGGGATTACAGGCGTGAGCCACCACGCCCGGCACTGTGGTATGTGGTACTGATTGCTGCTGGGCGTGAGTCTCCACGCCCAGTATTGTATGTGGTTAACCAGGGAATCAATCCAGGCCCTTGCGCTTGCAAGACAGGCGCCAGAACCACTGAGCTAAATCCCCGGCCCCACACCAGCAGAAATTTTATTCGGAGTCCGCTCTTTGTTGTTGGCTCCCTGACCGAAGTAAAAGGCAGCTGTTACCTAGGTAATCAGAAAAAGCAACACTTCAAATAGTATTTATTTTTTAAACATAACACAATAGCACTCCAAACAGAGCTTCCTTGTTTAAAAGTGCCATTTACAACTTGCAAATCCTAATGACTTTGAATAAGTTAGAAATTATATTTAATTTTTTAAAATTGTTTTTAGATTTAAAACTACATTTTCTTATTTCAGGAAAAGTAGGCCATTTACTAAAACTGTTGACATTTGAAAATTGTCGTCTTCTAAATATCTTATCCAAACACATTAAGTTCCAAGGAATCTTAAAATCTGAAATCTTTCAAAAATTAAAATTATATCCTAGTCCCCACTCAGAAGATTCCACATAAGTAGCATACTACAGCAATTACAATTAGCTTTCATGAAAGCATTATGGCCTGCTATAAATTAGTGCTTGGATTATGCTCTTCCCCTGGTCCCTTGCCACATAACCTTAGATGAGTTACACCTCACTAGGCTTGATTTTCCTCAGTCAGAAAAAGAGAGCTCTAACACATCAATCTCAGGTGCTATAATTTCCTTCCAAATTTGTCTCATACTGTGCTTGGCATGAAGGTAATTCCAGGAACTCAGTAACTGTTCATGGCCAGGAAAGTTGGAAATGAACATTTCCAAGCATCAGAAACTTCCCACAGAAAGTTTTACAAATACTGTGAAGTAGAGAGTATGGAATATAAAATTAAGTATCACAACAGTGTCTTTTTTTGTTTTTCTTTTTTTCTTTTTTTTCAGAGCTGGGAATCAGCTTCTGGACCTTCACCATGTTAGGCGAGTGATGTAACACTGGCAAATCTCTCTCTCTCTCTCTCTCTCTCTCTCTCTCTCTCTCTCTCTCTCTCCCCCTCCCTCCCTACCAGGGATAAATGCTTTCAAATTCAAAGCAGGTGCAGTATCACTGAACTACATCCCTGTTCCACTTTCTCATTTCAGTAGTAACAAAATCAACGAAATTTTCAAGATACCAAGCCTTCTTCATGCATCACTAATCTAATTTAAAAACGATTTTGTCTGAACAATGAAATGGTCAGTTTCAGGAGAGTTTGACACAGGGACCAGCCTGGGACATTTTCATAGCTCTAGTACTACAAATCTTATCAACGCTCCTTTTGTTCCTCAATGGCATGTAAATGGATTTCTGCCATTTTCCTGATAAAGAGTGTGCTACCAAACCTACTCCAACTACATAATCACTGGCACAATGGAAGGAATTTAAAAGGGTTATGAATTCTAACCACATATCAGCAAAGTGCTGCAAAAATTAAGAATTTCAGCAGAAAAAAAATCAACTTTAAAATTTCTCATTTTGCCTCACTACTATTCATTCAGTACACTGTCAAACACATATGACAAGGAAGGGCCTGAGGTACTTCATACTTTAAAAACTGACAAATGTTCTGTATGATCTTTTTACCATGCTCCTGAGAATAACCTCTTTGGTTTTATTCAACTAATATTTTATTAAATTCCAAAGATTTCTACCAGATTCATGAGACTCACATTGTACCAATATGATTAGATTTCAATTTCATTCTACAGATGCCCCAACTTTACTTGTTACTAAACTGAGCTTATTGCTATATTTTAGGTATACCTTATGATCACATTCCTCACTGAGAGATTGTATCTGTACATGATATATATTGATATTAATTTTTACCATCTACCTGCCTTCCTTTTAATCCTCAATCTCCTGTATGTGCATAAGCTTTGTTCCATTTTTTCCTTTTTACCATGAAATTCTTCTTTCCTTTCTTTGCTTTTGCCTGCCTCACCCAGTTCTCCTTTCCCTTTGAACATTTCTTTCCTATTTCACAATACCTGTCATACTCTTTGGACCTCAATGACACCTTCAATTTCTCACAATAAAGAAACGATATGGTATTTACACATCTGTGTCCTATTTCACTTATGAGTATGGCCCTAAAGAATATCAATTTAGGTATAAATATCTCTAATTTTTTTTTTTTTTTTGAGACAGGGTCTCGCTTTGTGGTTCAGGCTGGCCCTGAGCTCAGCCTCAAACTCACATCACAGCAATCCTCCTGTCTCTGCCTCCCGAGTGCTGGGATTACAGGCGTGAGCCACCACGCCAGGCACTGTGGTATATGGTACTGGTTGCTGCTGGGGTGAGTCTCCATGCCCAGTATTGTATATGGTTACCGGGGATCGAACCCGGGCCCTTGTGCTTGCAAGACAGGTGCCGGGACCACTGAGCTAAACCCCCGGCCCAAATATCTCTAATTTAACATTCTTTATGGCTGAGTAATACTCCATTTTATTCTTAAAACTGCCTTCTTTATCCAGTCTCCAGGTAACAGGCATTTGGGCTGTTTCCAAGATTTAACTATTACAAACTGTGCTGCTACATATGTGTTGCATATGTTACATATGTGCAACATGGGTGCACATATGTTACCCTGTGGGATGATGCTTTTAATTCTTTCTTGAACATATCCAGCAGGGAAATGGCATGGTCAAATAGAACTTCTCATCCTAGTTTTTTTAGGAATCTCCACATTGATTTCCACAGTGGTTGCACTAGTCTACATTCCCAACAACAGTGGAGAAGTTCCTTTCTACTCACAATCCCACTAGCAATTGTTATTGGTTGATTTTTCGATAGCAGCCATTATTTCTAAAGTGAGATAGAATCTGTGTTGTTTTCATCTGCATCTCTTGAATGACCAGTGATGCTGAACATTTATTTATGTTTCTTTTCTCCTTTTACTTCTGCCTTAACAATGTCTGTTCATATCAGATGCCCACTTTCGAAATGGGTCTAAATTTGAGGTGGTCTCATTTTTCTTTATATAGTTTTTATATCATTCATTATATTGTCCAGATAAAAGACCTTTGTCTGAGGAACAGCTGATAAAATTTATTTCCCATAATGTAGGTTGTCTTTTCATTCTGTTGGTAGTTTCTCTTGATGTGCAGAAGCTTTTTGATAAGATGAGATCCAAGTTGAGATGTCCCACCTTTAGATAAGATAATAGGATACTGACTACTCACTGTTTACACTCTCTCTTTGTCTTTTTTTTTTTTTTTGCTTTTGGCAAATGTTCCACCACTGAGCTATATCCCTGGACCAGTGCGATGAACCTATGACAGGCATGCCACAGCTGGCTATTTTTAATCATTGAAAGCTCTGAAGGATTCACTATCACTGTCTTAGATCAACTATTCATAAGAATGATTACTCTTACCAATTTCTTCCTGTTTTTGATATATTTACAAATACTCAATTGAGATGATCTTAACTAGTACTCAGAATCATATTTACTTCTTGCTCCTGAGGCCATGTGGAAAGCTGTACATTTGAGAAAGTTGCAGGAAAGATGGTGATCTGCGGATGAATGCCAGGGAAATTACTTCCCCAATGGCATAAATGAGAGTGGTTATACATAGCACTCTGACTCACAGTCATCTCACTTTCTACTTCCACCCTCCCTTGGAGACCACAAGCAGTCTTACATTAGAAAGAGGAAGGATGTATGACCGAGAAGGCCCATCCCATCCCAAAGAATTCTCTCCTAGGACATATTTCCATTGAAATAGCTTTTGTATTACAGGGTTCTCATTTTAGTTGCCTGAAACACTAACTATTCAGTGGCTGAAATTCAGTGAATCTTGAACTTTCAGAAATTATCCAAAACTGTATAAGCTGGAGCAGCTCACATGTGAATTGCACATATGCTTTTATCACAAAATATCCATAATCCCCTTTCAAATACTATGAAAACCATTGCTACCGGGATAACCACTGTGGTCTTAGCATTCTCCTTCCACTGAGTAAAAGCAACATGAATAAAGAATATGCAAGAGTATAGCAGGAGGACCTCCCTCTCAAGGACTATAATTGGTATTCAGACACATCAGACAAGATAAAATCCAATTAGTTCAAGTGCAATTGCCTTTTATTGGAAAACACTAAAACTATGTCATTTTCCACCTGAATTTCTTTAGTTTTCCCACGTGACTCAAGACTTTTTACTGGGACCACAAGTCATAAATATCAGTGATTCTACTTAAACAGATGAAGACCTTTAACATTTTAAATCTGCTGATGGAACTTTATCTACATTACTGGTCCATAACTAGGTGTGTCTGTATTATTTTTCTGTAATATAGAAAAGAGACCAAAGGAGGAAAGGATTTGGTAAGAAAGGGATTGTGAATATACACGGATTCGCTGAAGAACAAATATAGAAATAAAACAGAAAAACTTGACAGAATTACTAGCTACTCTGGCCCCTCAAAATGATCCCAATTTTATCTCAAAATGGAGATCACTGACAATTCTATAAATCATTATTTACCTCTGCCAATTATAATTATATGAATATTGTAAAAACCATCATAATTCTAGATTAAAAATTGTGAAATTAATAGACTAATTGAAATATAAGCTTTTCAGTGTTCTTTGTATTGTTTAATATCATCATTATAGCAGACTCAAAGTCTTGAATAGCCTGCATTTCTGTAAACAAACTACTCTAAGAATACAAATCAAAGTTGAATAAAACTATAGGAAAGTTTTCATTTGAATTTTATAAGAATAAGAACCTGAGGAAAGTTACACATATCCTGTGAATTAGTAGCCTTATGTAGAAGTGCTAAGTACCCTTAATTTGAAGAAATCGGAAAATTGTGTAAGTGAATATATGGCAAATTCCAAGAGGAAAAAAAGACTAGCAAAAGCTGTCTTTTTGAAAGAAGCAGAGAAAGTCACTCAGTACAAATACTCCAGACTTGAAGGAAAAATACAAAAAAGAATTTTTTGAAATTTTTTATTTAGTTACTTAGAAAAAATTAAACTTTTACTCATACATTATTTTAAACAATAATATAGTGAATATTTATCCAGTACCTAACGCAAGAACAAAGATGAATGTCCTTTTGTCTTATATAAACCAAAAATTGCATACCGCTAGTGTCTTCAGAATTATGATTAATGGAATTCTAAGTGCTTAGCTGCCATTAAAAACCCAACAAAACCTTATGGTGTTTTTTGTTTTGGTTAGAAGTGTATTCATCCCACAATCCCTTTAATAGGTTATCGAAGACTTAAATTTCTATTCACTTCTTCTCTACCCCTCCAGGCACCATTTCTAGGAACAACCTTTAAATATCTTTATAAAGGTATATTTTAAGAACAAGAGACCTGGAACATAAGGCGAGCCAGCCAGTTTCACATCTTCATGAAACCCATCCCTTCAGAAGAGAAGAGCTAGGTCTGATGGGAATTAAAAGCCTACAGCAAATACATGTTTTTCAAACATTTTTCTAATAAGATAGTGCTAGGTCATTAACCTAAACATGTCTCTAGTGAAGAACTCTTTCCTCTCTAAAATTTGTAGTAATTGTATGTACAACCAAACTATCAAGTGCATTGATAGACCGGGATTTCCTTTGAGTAAGAAAGAGGACTTTGCAACTTTGTTTCTAAGACTATCCCACGAAACAGTCTGCTTGGAGTTTTCCATTCTCAGAGGTTAGTTCATCCCTCATGGACGAATATGTGTTGTGTGTAACCACGGTCCAGGTCATGCGTGTTGTGTGTAACCACAGTCCAGGTCATACGTGTTGTGTGTAACCACGGTCCAGGTCATACATGTATGCAAACATGGTCCGGGTCATATGTGTTGTGTGTAACCACAGTCCAGGTCATACATGTTGTATGTAACCACAGTCCAGGTCATAAGTGTTGTGTGTAACCACAGTCCAGGTCATACGTGTTGTGTATAACCACGGTCCAGGTTATACATGTATGTAAACATGGTCCAGGTCATGTGTGTTGTGTGTAACAACGGTCCAGGTCATATATGTTGTGTGTAACCACAGTCCAGGTCATAAGTGTTGTGTGTAACCATGGCCCAGGTCATGTGTGTTACCACGGTCCAGGTCATATGTGTTGTGTAGACATGGTCCAGGTCTGGAGTGTGTAGAAAAGCAAAGCAACTGTCCCTTTTTCTGGGTGCTGACGTCCAGCAAAGCAGCAGCAATTCAAGAAATGTGAACAGCTAAGAGTAAAAGACTGGAGGTGATACTCTGTCCTAAACATTTTTAAAAACATGCATTCTGCATTATAAATTTTGCATAATTAGTTTTACAAAAGCTCAAATTGAACTGTTTCTGCCAAATGCTACCTTCTTTTAGAAAACAGAGAGTATCAAAAAAGGGGAGGGGAAAGAAGGGAGGAAAAAAAGAATTAAGATATGTTAAGTACATGTCTGTACCCCCAAAGATAAATGTCAACATGATATATTTGCAAACATGTACTAATAAAAAAATTGGAAAAAAAATAAGTGGGTCATCTTTGAGAAGAGGATTAGAAGAGTGTGCATTTTTGAAATTTATTTCTCACATCTGAAGTGTGATGTTAGGAGTAACTGTCATTCTTTCTCGTGTTTTATTAAAACAGATATTTTAAGGAATCTGTAAAGAAAGAAGGCAGACAGTATGAATAGCAGGCAGAGGGAATATAAGCCAAAGGACCCACATGCTTTGGTAAAGCAGACACTGTATGTGAATATATAATCGATTTCCTGCTCCCACAGTCTGAACACACTTGACTTTTAGAAAGTTGAAAATGACTTTTAAAAAGTAAAAATTATATTGCATTCAGAAAATCTGTCTCAGTCCACATCAAGTGAACAAGTAATAGTGCAAAATGGGGCTCTTTTTCTTTATAGTTCAGTATAAAATTCCAGGAGTGACTGTCAGCAGTCTCATCATTATTTGCTAACATGCCACAGATCCAAACCAAGGCAAGAAAAAGCCCTAATCAATCTTTATCTTTTAATCATGATCACAGTTATCAACTCATGCAACATTTCCTGCCCACACAAAAGTAAAACCGATAGAACGTGAACTTTAAGTTTATTTTACTATCAATCATGCTTGGGAATGCCAAGCTCTGTACACTCAGTGTTCATCTGTAAAACGCTGATTTAGATCTAACTATATGAACACAGAAAGCTTTGATGAAGTCGGCGAGGGTTAAAGAAGGAAAACTATGGGAACAACTAGTTCAGACTCAATGAGAGGCATGAAAATGCCTGGTTCTGTATTTATTGTTCACCAAATATTCCAAAAATGAATATAATGTTGGGCTTTTTTTGTTTTTTAAACTCCTGGAAGAAAGATCATGGAATATTCTCATGTCATGTGCCTTACTGCCGAATCCCTGGGTCAGCTCAGCTCTCAAAAGAGGCGCTAGCACACAGCAGTGTGATTCTACTCTTTTAGGATGTGTAGGTATGGTATGTCATTTTTAAATTTAATTTTGTACAGTTTATTTCTCGGGGGACAGAGACAAGGCATAAAATAAATGCGTGACATGCTGCTCAATGAGCCAAGCTCAGATGAATAAAATCCTGTCAAGAAAACAAAAGATTTCAACAACATAGCATATTTGTCCACACCGAGAAAAACACTTGCTGCCACAGATTTTCAGAAACTCAAACTCAAAGTCCACAAATGGAAGAGACCTGACCCATATATTGAAATCGAGCCTTTTAAACCAAAGCCTTAATAAATCTATTTTCCAATTGTTACTACTTCTTGTTCTTCCCATCAGGAAGGTTATTATAAAGCAGAAGTCCTTCCCGAATTACAGTTTAAGAATCCATGGGCTTGTGAAAAGTGACTGTACTGCTCCCCTCCACAGACAATACGGTGGGGCCTGGGTTCAGGGACTTCACTTATTGCTGATTCTGGGGAAGAAGACGGTGGCTTTCTGGTCCCAGCAAGGAGGACTCCTATGGTGTCCTGTTTGGCACCTGACACGGAGTTTGTGAATGGAAGTAAAATTCTGCCAAATGGTTCTATTCCCAAACTAAACTATTTGCAAAGAAACACTCTTGATCCGCCAAATCACTGCATATAACGGTTATGTTTACTAAGGTGGCTAACAAACCTAATAGATGAATCATGTGGTGATCATCTGATTACCTGGAGCCTTACAGAAATGAATCCCTGTTCGGTTTGATTTCAGCACCACCCACAACCCATTTACAGCTACAGCCATCAATTCAAAAAGAACGGCCAGAAAGGCGAGTATGCAAAAGGAGATACAAGAAGAGTAAAGATAAATTCATATTATTAACAAAATGAAAATGACCAGCACGTGTGGTTTTGAAAATGAAACCATGGCATGTCCTTCACATACATATACATGTATGACTTGCTTTCTGGCACACGCAGTGCAGCACATCTATTGAAAGGAGGTTTGTTTTTTTTTATACAGATACAAAGCAAAGTTATTTCTAAAATCCATGAAGAGTCTTGCAAATGTGAAAAATCATTATAAAATCCCTCCTAGACTGGAGCTAGAGATTGATTACCCAACACCTGAAACAGACGAGGGACTCAGTTTTCAATGAAGGAATAAAGACATCTGAAGAAAGATCAAACTGTTAAAATCAAGAGCATTCACCGTCATAAACACAACAGTAATTCTAAACATGACCACACATACACACGCAGCAGCAGATAAATCTAACAAAACAGAAAGGAAGATGTTAACGAGGCTAGAGAAATCACCAGAGAAAACTACATGGAAAAAACCATTTGAAAAAGAAGAAATGATGAGAACTGAGTTGTGTCATATACTGGTACAAGTTCTCACTGTTGAGTGCAATCACGATGTGTATATGTAATGTACTAATAAAGATTTCAATTAAAAAAAAAAAGAAAAAGAAGAAATGGTCACTGAGGGTTCCTCGTCTGGCCAGAAGAGTCAGCAAAGACAGACTGAAAGTAGGAGACAGGTAAAGGAGCAAAAGGTGAGAGGAAGCCACCTAGCACAGACGCAGGAGCTGCTCGCTGAGTGTCTGCAATGGGAGAAAGGACACACGAACTCTAAAATTCTTCAGATACACAAGATTGAGTGGCAAAAATAGATAGAATCCAAGAAGAAACACTCCAGAGTATTATCAGACTTTTTAAGAGATCACAAAAACCAGGTCTCCTCTCTTAGCTTCAGTTTGTGACTCCACTTTCTGACTATAACTCTTCTGTCCAGGGGTCATGAGTGAGGACTCCGGGATCACAAGGGACCTGCCACAGGCTAAAGACGTCAGGATGCCGCAAGGTGAGTCTCTATAGATACCACAGATCTTTAGTGTGAGCCCGAGGTCGTGGCATTCCCTAGGTTAAAACACCTTAAGGTGGAGCCGGGGATATAGCTCAGTGGTTCTGGCGCCTGTCTTGCAAGCACAAGGGCCCGGTTCGATCCCGGTAACCGCATATAATACTGGGCGTGGAGACTCACCCCAGCAGCAACCAGTACCACAGACCACAGTGTCCGGCGTGGTGGCTCATGCCTGTAATCCCAGCACTCCGGAAGCAGAGGCAGGAGGACTGCTGTGATGTGAGTTGGAGGCTGAGCTCAGGGCCAGCCTGAACCACAAAGTGAGACCCTGTCTCAAAAAAACCTTAAAAAAAAAAACAAAACAAAAACAAAAAAACCTTAAAGTAATGACATCAAACATTCAGGCATAACATTGAACCCGCCTGAGAAAAGAGCCAAGAATCTCGAAGCGCATAAAACATGGCCCTTCACCTCCACCCTGGAGCAACCGGCTAGCAACTGTTTAGTGAAGGAAGGAAAAAAAATTGTATATGTTCTTCTGTACTCAGAGATTATCTCTTCATGTTAGGCGTTAGTGTAATTAGAAGGAAAAAAAGGATTTACTATCATAAAGCAATCTTAAGTCTAAGTTACAGAATATTCTACGCTCTGTATTCGCTAAGGAAACCACGAAATGTTTCACTTTCCTGAGGTAATAATTACTAACACTTGGAGGTAAGGAGTTCGGGGAGAGACTGGTTCAAGCAAGAATGAAAGACTGTCAGGCAGAAGCCACATACACTCACCCTCTAGCCCAGACCCTGGTCCAGAAAGCTCTATTAAAATCAGGTCTGGGACAGCCAGCTATTAAAACGATTAATGTTTCTGTACAGATAAACCTTCCTGCTCTTCTCATCTAGTTAGTATGGAAGGCTGCACAACTTCCTGACTTGCTGAGTGTACTCCTTTACTATATTTCCACAGTTCACTCTCTTCCTCCTTTGGCTCTAAGCGGTCATGGCTTAGAGAACTTGGCTACGGCTCGAAATCGAGGGCGCTCCGGGCTTCAGGCTGAAGACTCGGAGATGCAGCAGGTCTCCGAGGCGCCCGCAGCGCCGCGCACGGACGCCAGAACTTCCTGCCAGCCCTCGGGCCCTTCCAGCTGTCCCACCAGGTCCCCAGCGGGACGTGCACAGCCTTCCAGCGACCTCAGCCGCGGTCCAAACTGAAACTGAGAACCCCTGGGACAGCAGGCGACTCCAGGGACCGCTCGGAGACGGCAGCGCTCGGTGCCGCCCTCTTGGAGAGGCTGCCAGGGTCCCCGGCTCCGGGGCGGCTCCAGGGAGGTCCCCTTCCAGGCGCCCGCGCGGCAGCAGCGGCCCCGACAGCCCCGGACGGGACCAGCGCACCGTGGGGCTCAGAGAGGGGACCGTCTCTGAGAGGCCGACCGTCTGGGGCACAGCTCCCCCGGCCCCGCGCCCTCGCCCCGGCCGTGCGCGCCTCCGCAGACTCGGCAACTTACGGGGGCCGCGCTGGGCTCGCGCCGGAGGCGCCGCGGAGGCCGGCGGAGCGCGTCGGGTCCCGGGGCTCCGGGAAGGCGGACAAGGTCCGGGCGCCGCAGCGGTCCGCACGGAGAACAGCGCCGGGACGCAGAGCTGCAGAAAGCGGGCCGGACCCGCGCGTCCCGCTCTGTACCGCGCCGGGGGCGGGGCCGCGCCGCCTCCTTCACCCCGGCCCCGCCCCGACCCCGCCCCGACCCCGCCCCGAGCCTCCCGCTGGGCGGGGTCCACTCACAGCCGCTGGGCGGCTGGCGGGGGCGGATGGGGCCGAGGCAAAGCATGCGAGTCTCCTTCACTTTGAACACTCAACCCCAGCGGCATCTCCAAAGTCTGTACTATGCAGTTTTGTTAAGTGAGGTGTTTTGGAGGGAAGTGGTTCCATGTTTACTTTTCATTCCGACACTGGGAAATAAAATAACAATACGGTGTGGTAAGAGCAAACTGGAGCTCAGATGAATGAGCTCTGTCAAATTCTACTGCTTCCACCAATGAAGTAAAAGTTTTGGATGTGCAGTTAGTTGCTCTTTTGAAAACTCCACTGATGCAAACAGATAATCATGGCTATTTGAGGGTGGGCTTATAAGAGGACAGCACTTATTATTTCAAGTGGCCAAAAGCAGAAATTACACAATCAAGAGTTCTCTCATGCGGGGCTATTGCTTATTTTAGGAATCTGATAAGATTAAAGCCATACTGTGAAACTCTCTTTAATTGTAATCTAAAATGAAGCAAAACACCAGCAATGAATGGAACGGAGTTTTACTATTTGGGGTTGGCAGAAAGATTTATCTTATTTTGCTTAACATTGTGGTAAGCATCTCTTTATTCATCTTTCACAAAGTCCCAGATATACAACAATGCAAAGGTACACAGATGTACCTTTCCCCAAGATAACCTAATGACTCCAGAAATGGTACATGCACAACATCTCTTAGTTTCTTCAGAGTTCATATACACTATGAGGCTATTTGTGGAGCCTATTCAAGAATTCCAGATCTAAATGCCACTGAGACTCCAAAGGAGTTGTTAGAGTCAATATTGTAAACAATAAAGGTTACTGGATGGACTTAGTTTTATAGTGTAAAACAGATTCTGCATACAAATTATCCATGGCATTGCATAAAATTGTCATAGATACGTAAGCTAGACATCTTGCAGGCAGATAGCCTGGCCCTGGAAAAGCTGACTTGGAAAGGGCCAACATGGAGGACAGTCAAAGAGACTTCGATAAAGGTTAGCACTGCCAAAGGAGAGAACTACTCCACCCCGGTAGGATAAACAGCAGGGATTGGTATTCAAAGGAGGCACCAGGCTCCCAGGGTAAATGGCCAAGACTTGAACCCACCTCTCTCCAGAAAAGACCCCAGATAAAAATTCTTGTACTCTTGTTATATACTCTACTGGATCCCCATTTAATCAGTATTATCTGAGCAATTATACTTGTAATCTTATTGATTGATCATAGTTTTGTTCATTTTGTGATTCTCATTGTACCACTGTTACCCACGCCACTGTATTTGAGATGTTGCTGGTTGACTATAATTTTATCCCACTTTAGACCCAGCTCACTTCCTGGCTTTGTTCCATACATTCCTCCTGAAAAAAGCCATCCTGGATCGCTCATTTTCGAGTCTCCCTTCCGTCTCTCTTAGGCAGAAGCTTTCCTTCTTAATAAAGTTTTTCCTACTCTTAACCTCCATTCCTAAAGTTCATTCTTCTATTTTAGAAAACACAAACTCATGTTTCAGTATTTAGCAGGTCAGGAGCTGGGCCTTGCTATTCCATACCAAAATGATATATGTAGATGCTGACACCAAATCGCAACTCACAAGCCCACAGCTAGGGGGCATTGCATAAAGCAAGTCTCCTGCCTCTAATTTCTAAAGACGACGTATCTAACCTAAACAATTTCATCTAGCTCAAAAAATTTCTATTTTAAAGCTTGATATTCCTCCATTTATTTTTATTTAAATAATCTGCATTTAATCTATGCTTAGATTGCAACACAATTATCTAAGGTAAATCTGACATTTAGAAACCATTCATTTTGTCAAAATACCAATATTTGAGTTGGTGTTATCTAGCCATTTGATTTCAGTACTTCCTGGAGACAAAAAGACATTGTCCATGTGTGGATAATAAAAGCTGTTTCATCTTCATGCAAAAATGAGTCCGTCCTTTCTAACAAATTTCTAACAAGATTTGTAGTTTGTCACAGTAGCTTTTAACTTAATACGTGTATCCATCTCCTATTTGAAAATATCAAATGTCCTGAGTCTTGCATTACGACTTCAATTGGCTCTTGACTTTTAAAACGTATGTGCATATAGAAAGAATGAGATGTCCACAGATTAAGTCTCTGAGATAGACTGTGAGAGACAAGAAAAAGTAGAATAGAATTTTCAGAAATAAAATATTTGATAAAAGTTCAGATTTTCACTTTCATTTATTCCTGTCAAGTTTCCACCTTAAAAATGAAAATCAGGGTTTGGTGATGTGGATCGGAGGCACCAAAACTGCTTCACAAGCACAAAGTCTTGAGTTGATCTCCAGCACCAAAAATAGACTTCAACAGAAAAGCCAACTTAGTCATTTTCAGGAGTATCCTAGGTGTGTCGCCTAAAGATTTCAAAACTATTGTGTACATATCTGAATTCTTAAGTTTCTATGAAATTGCAGGGAATTTCAAAGGACTTTTATAGCTGAAGGAATTCCACACCCTGTTCTCCCACATTTGCCAAATACAACCCAAATTAAATTTAAAATGTGCAAATGAGGGATTTACTTTATTATCAAGACCAAATAAATTGGTGATTATTAGTTCTAACTTGTGACTTTGCTATCTTCAGTGAAGACAAGCTAAAAATCTGTTTGTTTTATTTAAATGACTGAACAATGGTTACAGATGCTTTGTATTGTAACTGAATAGGCCTCAAAAAGAAAAAAGATTGGACCAGAGTTCAGGCCACTCCAGTTTAGAGGACTTTCGGGCCACCTTGCTCTCCACGCCCTTTTCAAAAATGTGTAAAAATTTAAAGGCAACTTTCCACTGGACACATTCCATATTTGCCCATCCCTTAAGGTAAACAATGGAATACTAAAAAAATGGTTGGGGAAAAATACAAGAAGTTCTTGTGCTGACAAGTTATCTTTTAAATTCATATTTTTTTGCTTTTCTTTTAACTAAGACCAAGGAATGGTTGGGCAATGGTTTTCAGTCCTACATTGTGCTGCGTCCTGTCACTGGTCTCCTGGCTGGATTCTTTACATTGGCCATTAATCAAGAATCACCCAGAGCTCCACCCGCATTTCCTTCTGCCAGGCCTCCTACTGGGACATATCTGCTGGGAAGTTAGTTTTCTTAATCCAAACATTTTCAGTTACTCTGTGGCTCTATCGCCTAAAAACTGGGGTTTTGAAAAGAGGCTCAGCTAATTCAAATCCTCTTCTTCCTTTCAGCCTTAACAAAGATCCTCACTGATCAGAAATCTCTTCCTAGCCATGTCCAATGGATCTCTCAGTTCTCATGTGCCAAATGAGTTATCTCATTTTCTCTTTTCTTTCTTGAAACAGCCTCTCTCCTTATCCCCACCTTCCATTATTTCCTAGTTTTTCACCCGCCACCCTGGTAACTTTTTTTTGTTCTGTTTGCTAACTGTAGCCTTTTAAAGATTAAATTCTTGGATCATTCTTATATCCATCAATTTCATACTCCTAGTTGTTATATACTTAGAAGGCTTCACCAGCTGGATCAAACTGATTCCAAAAGCTGATTTGCTGGCTGCTTTAACCTGAGTCTCTGCTAAGAGAGAGTAGTCTAACACTCGACGGTTGAAAACAAGTCCATGTGTCTCTTAGACTATCATTCTCCTTTTCTTTATTACCTAGTAGTCTTCTTAATTATTATTCTTCTGTTACTTCAGAGTTAAATTATTGTTTACCATTTTCTCTCCTTTCAAATATATGCATCACCAATCACAAAGTCCTACTCTTGTTCCTCTATCTACTCTTTATCACAGAAATTATCATTTTTCTTGATTTCTATAACCTTTTCTCCTTGATTTCTACCCATCTTCGCTCCCACGATGTTAACTGCAGCTCTCAAACTCTTCACAAAAAGTCCTACTATCTTCTCAGTGTTTGTAGAACCCAGCTGCACTCTTTTTTTCATCTTTGTATATTTTCTTCAAGTATGGTTTAGACCTGTGCCACCCACATAGCAGCCACTAACCATATAGGCTTTGACCACTTGACATGTGGCTAGTCCAGATCAGGATACATTGAAGTATAAAATACACATTGGATTTCAATGACTTAACACGATAAAAGTTAGTGATATGCCTACTTTTTGAAATAATGTTTTGATATATTGGATTAAGTAAGATTAAGTGCAATTATAATTAATTTCACCTATTTCTTACTCTTTTTTTTTTTTTGATTCAATATCAGGGATTGAACTCATGACCTTGAGCTTGCAAGGCAGGCACAGTACAACTGAGCTAAATCCCAGACCTTCACCTATTTCTTTGTGCTTTTAAAACTGTGACTCACTTTCTATTTCTATTTCTACTGACCTAGGTAATGAACAAATATATTCTAAGCTAGTTGTTATACAAAAGACCAGAGGAACTTTTTGTAAAAAGAATAATAATTTTGCCTCAGCTTTCCCTTTGCAACCTAGGTGAAGAGATAAGACATTGAAAATCAGTTATAGATACAAGCAGTAGACAAACCCCCCAAAAGAAAATTAGCACCAGAGTAGCTTACAGGAGGAGATGATCGAAAGATCTTTCAGGGAGAGATAGTATTTCTTGTCTGCAGCTGTGGAAGAAGGATAAAGACATCCTGGGACAAGAGAGGTGAGGAAGTGTGAAGAGGGCTTAGAAGATGCAGAAACCACATTTGTCCAGGGCCAGGGAGTTAGCTGAGTGGTTCCAGTACCTGTGTTACAAGTGCAAGGACCGGGGTTCGATTCCCCGGTAACCATATACAATACTGGGTGTGGAGACTCACACCCAGCAGGAACCAGTACCACATACCACAGTGCCGGGCGTGGTGGTTCACGCCTATAATCCCAGCACTCGGGAGGCAGAGGCAGGAGGATTGCTGTGATGTGAGTTTGAGGCTGAGCTCAGGGCCAGCCTGAACTACAAAGCGAGACCCTGTCTCAAAAACAAAAACAAAAACAAAAACAACAAAAAAAAGAAACCACATTTGTCTGGAGTGAGTGTCATGCCCTGATGTGGCTGGCCTCCATATGTATCTTTTGGCTTTATTCATTCAGTCACCTCCAGAAAGACTTCTCTGGTCCTCTGCTTTACCTCACTCAGCATGTGAATACAGAAAATAGTGTTACCAACAAAAACATTGCCAAGCTCAATGGTAAAGCACTTGCCTAGCATACATGAGCATCTGAGTTCAATCCCTTCTCCCCTCTTCTTCCCCTAGAGGACCTAAAGTCTGTTATCTTCCACTGAAGAAATCAGAAGAATATAGGAGTACACCATATACATAATCAAATAAGAAAAGAGTACTTTAGTCCTAACAATAGGGAAGAAGAAATCCTACCTGCAAATAGACTCTTCCCTTACAGGCACCTGTTGAATTATCAACTCTTCTGTTAATTCTCTATCATTAAACTCTGAGAACTATTCTTGGTTTCCCTGAAGCCAGGCTTCCCTCAACTCAAGGCCTGTTGCCTGGGGACAATATCAAAATGAAAAGACACCTCTAAGATAAGAACTACAAAGATGTCTCAGTTTACAGTTCTGTCAATAAACTTACATTACTGAGAAGCCTCTAAGTCCCAAAGTAATGACAGCACAGTAGTAAGATGAAAAGCAAGAGGTTTGAAGTTTTAAGATACTGAATTGGAACATCTTCATATCCGGTCCTCTGTATTGATAGTGTCACACCTGTGGCCTGCATGTCACAGCAGACTCTTCTGTTTTTTTGAGGCATGGTCTCACCTTGTAGTTCAGGCTGCCCCTGAGCTTAGCCATGAACTCAGCAATCCTCCTGCCTGTGCCCCCCAAGAGCTGGGATTATAGGCATGAGACACCTCACCTGGCACTGTGGTACATGGTACTGATTGCTGGTGGGTGAGTCTCCACGTCCAGTATTGTTGTAGGTGGTTTTCCAGGGGGCCCTTGCACTTGCAAGGCAGGCACGGGAACCACTGAGCTAAATTCCTATCCCAACACAGTAGGATTTCTTGTCTCATTGAAAGCTCTAAAACATTTGTCACCATTGCTCTATACCACATATTAATAAAGCTAGTCATAGGAGAAAAACTGCCCCCAAAGTTTTAGCCCAAGTCTTAAAAAATGACATTCTAATTTCCCGATAGCAACGACTTTGTGTGTAGTGCTATGAATTTCAGGTTGCAAATCTCTGGTCTCATAATATGAAGATGGAAAATCTTACTGTCTAGCACCCAACCTGTTTCTCTAAAACCTCATTAGAAAGTTAAACTCTTCAAGGTAAAGCAGTTTAATGTCAGTTACCCTCTGAGTTTGAAGGAAAAGAGAGAGATGGTTAGTTGCTCTGCATGACTGCTATCTTTAAAGATCTGGCTTAGGCTCACAGAATCCATCTTAGAAAATGCTCTGGCATCAGAATATTTCCCAATGTCCTCAGGCAACAAGGGCTTCAGAGTTCTCACCTGTTTTACTTGTATATTTGGGTTGGCATAAAATGAAGCCCTACAGTAAATTAAGCAGTCTTTTTTTTTCCTTTCTGTATACCAGGCAAAAAGCAGTTTAATGATGAGTAGTTTGGTCCACCAGCTTCCTCAGAACAGATCTGTGATGGTTGAGTCAGGAGAAAATCATCTGCAGTCCTTGCTCAGTTATGTAGAAGAGTTGGACCACTGGTTCTGATGTGATTGGACTCCAAATATAAGTTATCAAATTAAACTACACTATGCAGGACTACCATGCACTGTCTACAAGAGGTTTACAGGAAACTTCTCCCTTTGCTATTTTATGAGAGAGACAGAGAGAACTTATAGCCATCATAGGGTGTCCTGGACTAAAATGGAAGACGCTTTCATTTTTCTTTTCAGAAATTCAGTTCTAGGAGCAAGATCATGAAATGAAAAGGTCTAGTTACACATGAACATACTGTAACACACACACACACACACACACACACACACACACACACACACACACACAAATTCATCTCATTGACAGTGCTATCCTGACTAAATAAGTGATTTAAAACAGCAAGGTCCTGCATTACACTTTGAAGTTTCTTTTCTGCACTGAAACAGGAAGTGTAAGATTTGTTTAACTTCAAAATTTGTGAGGAGATATTCAAGTCAGTGAAGCAGTTCAGACAAAGTTACATCACTGAGCTTTTACTCTGCAGTCAGTTCTTACCTTCATCAATTTAATATTTGATTCCCAATGCATTTGAAAGGTAAAAATCTTTTCTAGACAAATCTGAAAAAGTTCATCAGTTGGTACGAAGTTACAGTTAGATAGAAGTAATAAGTTCTGATGTGCAACAGTGGAGATACTATAGTTAATAATATGTCTTGCATTTGAAAATGCTAAAAGAGAGTTAGAAAGGTTTTACCAGGAAGAAATGATAAATATTTGAGGAGAGAAATATATTTAGCCTGATTTAAACATTATACAATGTATACATTTGTTGAAACATTACACAGTATCACATTAATATATACAGTGTGTTATGTTTTCATATAAAGCAAAATCAGCTTAGTTAAAAGATAAAATAAAAGCTAGATGCAGTAGAGCACAGGGGTAATCCCAGGTACTCTGGGGGTTGAGGCAGGAGAATCACAAGTTTAAGATCAGCCTGTGCAACTTAGTGACACCCTGTCAAAATAAAAAAGGGCCAAGGATGTACACGTGTGTTTCCTGGGTGGGCTCTCTCCCCAGTACCAAACACACCAGCATGCACAGATGCACACACATTTATACATACACACACACACACACACACACACATACACACACACAAGATAAAACTTAAAAACCTCTTCATTCTCATCATGCAACAATATCTTCAACATTACAAATACATGCTGTGTGTGACTTGGATGCAGCTAGTCCCCTCATGGAAGGATGAGCTGGAAATTTGACTGTGAATGTCGTGTGCAGGGGGTGGGATGAGTATGCTCTCTCGGGAGTGTGCTCACTCTACTGGAACTAGACTGGCTAAGGCAAGAGAAGATAATTATGAAGCAAGTTTGGCTTCCTCAACTGTGTCCTCGCCTCATTCTCTGGCTTCTTTTGTCACAATGTGATATTAGCATGTGCCATTCAACAGAAATTATATAGTAGAATTATTTTCAAATCAAAAATGACATACATTCACTAAGTCTTGACATCTCCTTTAAAGTAATATTATATTTATTGGTTTGTACATGAATACAAACTTCACTAAATGTTTCTCTCTAAAATTACATAACTATATTTCCCATGAGAACCTCTACTTGTTTGGTGTGGGAAACTATTATTAGCTTTATTAGCAATAAGATTGTGCATGCTCATCAGATAGTAATCTTTTTAACTGAGTGCATATTCTAATCCTTCTGTTTAAAATATGTGAATAAAATCTTTGAACTATTGTTAAGAGGTCATCTTGACGAAATTGAACTTGACGGTGCCCTTTTATCTAGTTCCAATGTGTTTAGACTTGGAGGTGCATATAGAATCATAGAGAATACTGGTTTAAAAAGTAACTGAACAACTACATTCCAGTGTTAGATAAAGTAACTTGGAGCAAGGCAACTGCATGAGCAAATGTTGCTTCAACTTCAACTCCTATAATTGAGCATTTCCTGTGTGTGTATGTGCGTACATATGTATATGTGTACATGTATGTGCATGTGGCAGGGATTACCTTTATTCTGATGAGGTGTTTCACATCATTTTATGTTTAAGAAAGTTTGGAAGTAACATCAAAAGAACTGAGCATCCATTTTTCAAATGCATGTGCTACAATCATTAGCTCTGGCTGTCTATGTCCTGTATAACCCCAGCAGTTACCACTAATGTGGACTACAGTTTGGAAGATATGCTTCTGGTTAGCAGCATAAAACACAGCCTTCAAAACAGGCTTATTGAGGATTCAGTGATTAAATGAGCTGTTGTGCATAGGTAAGAGTCCCCCCAAAAAGAAATTTGGCCATGTAAGTATCCATGTTGAAAGTGCCTATGTGTATGTGTATGTGTATATGTTTTCTTTTAATTGAGACATAATACTCAACACTCGCAGCCTAAAGAGGAAAGATTTAGCTTCACTCATGCTTTTGAAGTATTAATTGCATGATCAGCTTCTTCAAGGCAGGAAAGTCATGGCAGACTAATGTGGTGGACCAAAACTGCGTAAACCATAGTGTCCAGGAGGCAGAGTAGGGAACAGAGCCAGATAAGAATGTCTAGAGACCACATCTAAACCCCAAGTTCACACCTCCATGCTCTGCCTAGACACACCCAGAAACACATTCTTAATCCATTTGATCTTTCCTAGTCCAACGGAGTTGACAAATTGAGGCTAAGGGTCACAGTATGTGTGTGCTTATGGTTTGTCCTCCACAGGTTTGTGTGCTGGAACTTTGGTCACCAATGCAAAGAAGTTGAAAGGTGGTAGACTCTTTGAGGGGTGGGGCCAGGAACAGCACAGTCAGGTGTGGGAGCAACACCTTTGGAAGGAATTAATGCTATTGCAGTGGAGTTCTAGCCCTCATGGGACTAGATGAGTACTAATGAGACAGGTTCTTCTGAAATGAGTTTTCAACTCACTCATATGCTTCCCCTCACAGACGTGCTCCTTCCTTATGAGCTGATGATTCCCCATGAGGGACACAGCTTGAGTCACACTTGAATCATGCCATTTGGTCTTTTCAGGCAGCAGAATCATGCAACATAGACATCTTTTTCTTATAAAGTCCTCAGACTCAAGTATTTCCATATTAATGTCAAATGAACAAAGATACATGGATTTGTGAATAAGTGGTTTAAATGCATTTTTAACCTGAATGACAATTTTCTGGATTCTCAAATAATGCAAAGCAAAACTTTGATATTTCTTTGGTTTTGACTATGAACATGTGAACAATTATAGCACCTAGGGCTACTGAAGTTCCTGTGGTGAGTAGTCACCACTGAAATGATGTTTTCTAAACAGTTTTCAATATGCTTTTAAAAGGAAAAACAGGATCAGGGATTTAGCTCAGTGGTTCCAGTGCCTGTCTTGCAAGCACAGGGGCCTAGGTTCAATCCCCGGTAACTACACACAACAGTGCTGGGCATGGAGACTTACGCCCACCAGCAATCAGAACCACATGCCACAGTGCCAGGTGTGGTGGCCCATGCCTGTAATCCTAGCACTTGGGAGGCAGAGGCAGGAGGATTGCTATGAGTTCAAGGTTGATCTCCAGGCCAGCCTAAAATACAAAGTGAGACCTTGTCTCAATCAATAAATAAATAAATAAATAAATAAATAAATAAGAAAATAGAAGAAAAAGAAGCAAATACTTGTCAAGAACAGTACTGCATGGACACCTGGGACTTAACCTTGCTTGGAGATTGTGAAATATAGTTTAGATCAAGGACCTCAGAACTGTCTGTCTCACAATTCTAGGAAAGGGAGAGGAAGATGGGATATTTATGTGGCAAATTCCATCCACTTTGGTTGAGGGCTTCTGGGGAGTGAGAAGCCCACTACAAGACACGAGCATCTTAGTCAACTTCCAAGCCTACAGCAAATGCCTGAGGATTAGAAGTCAGTACTATGTGCACTATTGAAACAAAGACCTCACTGCTATTACTTGTTACTTTCTGCCAACTTTTCCTTTAATTTTTTGAGTTGAGGTCTTGTTATATAGGTCAGACTGACCTTCAACTCACTATGTAGTCTCACTCTGTGGCCTCAGACTCATGGCAGTCCTCCAGCTTCATCATTCTGAGTTCTGGAATTACAGGGATGTGCTAACATGCTTGGATCTAATTTTTGTTTGTTTTTATTTCATTGCATTTTTTAGAACCTTACAAATATAAAATTAACTGTTTAGTTTATATCTCCTAGAAAACCGTAAAACTATTAAACTATAAAACTCAAGTTAACTATTGTGTCAGCTTGAGTAAGCAAAGCCCGACTGACTGGCTTAGCGGAGTTGTGGTTGGGACAGAATGGATTTTACCAAAGATAGGAGATAGGTGGGGCTGGCACCAACTAATAGGTTTGCAGCCTGGATGGAATAAAAAAGGAAACAGAAGAAGGTAGTTTTCTTCTGCTTCCTTTGAGGAGCGCCAGTCTTTGCCTCTGCCTTGAATGTTCTGTCTCCTGGATTTCATCACAGACCCTTTGGATTCCTGACTTGGACTCACATGGGACTGACTCCACAGACAGCCCCAGCCCTTTAACCTTTGACTGGATTGTTCAGATCTGCATTGCACAGACAGCCCTCCTTCACTCCTCTCTACCTGATTCTAAGCTTATTTAATAAATATAAATATAAACATAAATATAGATATATTTTGGGGGGTTGGGTTCAGAAAGCTTAGACATCCAGGCATTTGAGCCATACAGCCAACAAGGAAGGAAGCCTGGCTACTGCTCATCTACTGCTGAATTTGACATCGTCCACATTACGCTGGTTTTAAACGCATTCATAAGGATTCCACCCAGATTTCAGAAGAAGACCTGGGAAGCTAGGCAGTTTGTCCACAACAGGACAACATATGGAGCTGTTGTGAGTGTGAAGCCAAAGGTGTAGGGAAGACCCCAGAAGGTCAGAGAAGCCAGGAATGTAAATTATCTGAGGAAAGCTGTAAGGAGTTAGCAAAGCCGGCCCAAGAAAGAGGCCATAAGGGCTATAACTACCAGCAGTGTCAAAAGGGCAGAACCACCCAACCCTTTTATAGTTCACAGATTTCCATGGATATTGGACACAGGTTTAAAGGTTTGTCTTGCTGGATTTGGGTCTTGCTTTGGCCCCATTCCTTTCCATCCCCCTATTGGTACCATTATGTTTATTTTGTGCTGTTGTTTGTTAAAAGTGCTTTTCATTTTTGCAGGGGATCCTCGCTAAGAGCTGGCCTTAATACTTAGAAGGGAATATGCATTTAGAATGTTCAGCAAAGCGAAACTATTAGGACTTTGGCGACTCTTACTTAGAGAAAGACCAAATGCATTTCAGATAAAGGAATGCACACATGTTCCTTGAGGGCCAGAGGCAGAGTGTCACAGCTTGTATCTAGCTATCCCCTCAAAGCCTTAAGTGTTTATAGACAAGGCTTTTGAAAGGTGACTGGATTGTGGGAGTGAGATACTGGATTAGCCTACCGATGAATCTATGGCAGTATGTGACATTGGGGGGTGAATCCTGGTGGGGAGAGGTGAGCCACTGTGGATGTGGCCTGGAAGGGTATATATACATACATACATCTCTTGGTTGTTGGCTGCCCCTGTCCACTGTGGCACGGGCTTCTTCTCCTCTGCCATGATGCCCTGCCTAGAGCCAGCTGACCCTGGCCTAAAAACTCTACCAATTTTTTCTCATTCCAAAAGTTATAAATAAGAGAATAGAAAGGAAAGGGACCAAAGCAAGAACAAAATCCACTAGAATAAATCTTTCCTCTTATATCTAGTGAATATTAGGCATTTTGTGTCAGGAATTAGATAGTAACCAAAACGCTTACCCAAACATTAAAAGCAAATGAAAGAAATCAATAAAATTCATGTTAATAAACTGATTCAATATGAGAGATCATAGTTTACTAAAACCAAAATGTCATATAAAGTAAAGGATAAGATACTGACTGTTAAGACAATTTTCATCTATCTTTATTACACACGAAAACACAGCCTTGGGTGGGGGTTTAGTTCAGTTGTTCCGGCACCTGCCTTACCAGCACAAGGGCCTGGGTTCGATCCCCAGTAACCACATACAACAATGCTGGGTGTGGAGACTCATGCTCACCAGCAATCAGTACCACATACCACAGTGCCAGGCATGGTGGCTCACGCCTGTAATCCGAGCACTTGGGAGGCAGAAGCAGGAGAATTGCTGAGAGTTCAAGGCTGAGCTCAGGACCAGCCTGAACTACAAAAGTGAGACTCTGTCGCAAAAACACAAAACAAAACAAACAGACAAACAAACAAAAACCACACATAGCCTTTCTCTTTGTATTTTTTTAAATAACTCACTTGTATAGTGAACCATGAAATCATTTACCTTTATTTGGCAAATATGCTTGAATGCATTTGTATATATTTTGTTGTCTCTATTCCTTTCTTCTTGAGCTCTGGTAGTTAAGATATTATTATAACATAATTGTAAAAGAAAAACCTAAAACAAATATAAAAGCATAGGATTTTCATAGAGAACTTTCTGATGCCAGTTTGAACAGCAGCACTGTGCTCACCTGGTAGTAAGTACTGGATCCATTCTAAGAATATGGAACTAGTCCAAATGCCCACCAACTGGAGACTGGATAAAGAAGATGTGTTTTTGTAATAAAATGGAATACTAGCCAGCCATAAAGAATGATAAATTAGAGACATTTCTAGCTAAATGAATACACAATAAGACCATCCAATTCAGTACAATAGATATGATCTATTCATGTAAAATTTATAACAATTTACACATGTGTAAATACCAAATGATTTCTCTGGTGTGAGAAACTGAAGAGGAAATTAGGACTAAAATGTATACCAGATAATGTAAAATGGAGATTAAAGCCCCAAATGGGAATTAAAGGGGAAGAGGGGAGGGAGGGCAAGGAGAAAACAAAGGAAGACAAAACACATCCTTCGAAAAAATATGAGAAAACAAGGACAAAAGGAAACAAAATTTTCATACAGAGGGAGGGATAGGAGGAGGAAGGGAAATAGGGGAGCAGGGGAAAAAAGATCCAACGTGTATCCTTCCTCTTTTTTATTTAATAAAAAGAGGTGACTGGAATACCATCTACTATAGCTCCTTAGTATTTGAGTCTGATGAGAATTGAGGGGAGTTTCAAAATTTCCTTTTTAAATATTTGCTTGGATATTTATAATGAACATTGTTTTGTAAAAAAAAAAAATCAGAAGGATTGCTATAGCTTACACGCAAGCTTGAGTCCATCATGGCTTTCTCTACCTGTTTCACAGATTCTTTATTGTTGTAAATAAGTAGACTCAGGTTTAAAGCAATGTGCCAAAGAAACCAACCTGATTTCTGGAGGTCAACTGGTCCAGGCACAGCATGGTGGTGGTGGTGGTGAATAAATAAGTAAAATGTTCTACTCTTTAACTCCAAAAGATGAAAGGCAATGCTTTTATTATCTATTTATGGCTAATATATAGCACTTTTCTTTGATTTAACCCTTAGTTTTTAGGACCCTGAAGTGTACGGCTCTGATCAGTGGTTTTAGAATTAATAAATTAGGACCCATGAGACCATCTAACAGAGCAATTCTGCCATGAAATACAGGAATGTAAAAGATCAATCATAAAGTTCTTGAAATGGAACTGGGTGGAAATCAAAACCATGGAGTAATATTAACCTAAATCCCCTGACAACAACACTTTCTTCCCATGAACAATTAATTGGTTTTGAAATTCTGTATCCTAACTTTGATTCTTTGCAAATCAGCAAAAAGGAGCAAGAGCCACTGGGCCTGGTGGCACATGCCTGTATTCCAGCACTCGGGAGGCTGAATCGGGAGGATTGTCTTTAGTTTGAGGCCAGCCTGGGCTACATAGTGAGATCCTGTCTCACAAACACAGGAGCAAGAATCTTCCAACTTACCACTATTTTAAAAATCCATATTACCAATATAAAGTTTTACTCTAATCTAACAGGCATCTCAGCTACAACTGCAATTCCAGCCCTTGACTGGACCAATATTTGGGTTAAGTTTAGGTATATAGCCTTGCAAGTCAGAGCTTACACAGATTAATACCTGTGAAAAACAGCCATATTCCTGGAATTCCCTAATGCTCATGCTTTGTCAGAACAACATCCTAAGTGAAATTTTCCTGTTGTCTCACTGTTGCAGTTAAGGTTGAAAGCGAAGAGGGAAAAAGACCAAGTATCTCCCATTCAGAGACACTAGTGATTTAGGCTTGCATCTTTTACCTGTGAGAGATTTGGGTAGCAGGTGTGGTCTGTGAGAGAATTCCATACTCTTGGGAAAAAGTTATTGTCATCGTTCTTTTAAAGTCAAGGATGGAAAAGAGTCTCTCATATATTTCAAGGATCAGAGTCAGTAGAGATCAGCATCTCATGAGGTTCTTTGATACTAGTGTAGCCAATAGATGTGATCCTTAACTGACTATTGTTACAAGAGACTTGAGGAAGGGGTGATGGTATGGGACTGCTAGGCTCCTTGGGAGCTATCACTGCACCCCATCTTTACTGAATACACTACAGTACTTGAGCATACTATCTCCACTGGCTTCATAAAGTAGATCATGAGAATTACTGGGGTCATAGAAATATAAGGAAGAAAGCAATGTGACATGGAATTACCAGATGGTTGGAAGTCCAGCACCCTGAGGAATCCCTTGGCCATCAATTTCCCAATGGAGAAAAAATAGAGCCAGAGAAACACAGCAGCCCTTGTAGCTATGAGATCACAGTTTAAGGTAATTTTCCATTTACAGATAGTCTACCCTATGAAAAATGGACGACCTTTTCAAATGTGCAGACACTAACACAACACTCTACTGTTCTAACAGCTTAATAGTTCTTAATTCTAACAGAAGTAACAGTCCTTAAATTGTATGTGACTGCAAATTCAGTGCTGCCAAGATTTGCTGCTCGTGCCTTCTGGAACAGTGAACTGAGCCATGCTTGAGGCCTGTGGGGATACAAAGAGGGCGCCATGGAGGGCTCTGCAGAAATATGGAAAGCAGACCATCTACATGTCACTAGGTAGGAGCCCTCTTTGCTCTTAGGCTCTCATAGTCTGGGTCTGAGACTTCTAAGATCTCTGAAATGCATTCAGGCGTCTATCTCCTACTGTTTGGATGAACATAACTTGAATTCCTTCTACTCATGCTAATCTCTTCATCAAATGATTGTCCGAATTCTTAATATTCTTCTTGGACCAAACCTTCACATTTTTCATGGCCAAGCCATGAGATTTCCAAATCTTTCAGTTCTGATTCATTTTGATGATAAAGTCTATCTTTTAGTAATTTCTTGCCTTTTGCATTTTACTTTTAGTTTCAAAACCCAGCCATACATCTTCCTGAATACACTGCTGCTAATTATTTTTTCTTCAGATGTAATAGTCTGTCACTCTTATATTTTGTCTTGCAAAGTCCTAGGACATGGACTAAGTTCAGCCTACTTGTTTGTAACTGTATAACAAGGGTAGCTTTTCCTCTAGTTTCCTACACGATCCCTCACTTTCATCTGGGACCTCATCAGAATGGCCTAAACAGTCTCATCTTTCTTGGAATATTCTGCTCGTGGCTGTGTAAGTAATCTCTTAGGAGTTCAAGACTTTCCCTTGTCTCCTTTCATTCTGAGCTTTGCCCAGAATTAACTGTAATAGCGTTGATAGCTCACTTCCCAAAATTCTTCTAGTCTTTACCCATTAGTTCCAAAACTGCCCCTACATTTTAAGTTGTGATAGAAACAATTCTACTGATGACACCAGCTCTTTGTCTTACTATGTTTTGCACTCTTACAGAAAATACAACATTTAAAATAATTTATAGAGAAGAGAAATTTCTTTTCCTCATAGTTCTGGGCCCCAGGAAGTCCAGGATTCAGGAGCTGCACATGGTAAAGGCATTCCTGCCACATTATTACATGTTGACATGGCAGAGGGTGACAAAGGATAACATGAGAAAGGGAACATGTTCAAGTAAAATGACATTTCTGAAATAACTAATCCACTCCCATTATAAATGCCTTAGTCCATCATTTCCATTTAACTCGAGAAAATGTTCAATCTGCCTTATTTCTTCAGTGACCCATTATGTATTGAAAAGTGTATTGTTCCACTTACTTGTGTTTGAATAACTTCTGTATTTTCTCTTGCTCCTGATTTCTAGTTGCGTTATTATATCTGGTGAGATGCAATGAATTATTCCAATTTTTATATTTGTTATGTTTTACTTTGTTCTTACGATCCAAAATATGAGGTTTTAAAATGTTCCATAGCTCATTGAAAGTGCAAATAAGGTCCAGAATATATGATAGCTATTGTGATATAGGATAAAAGTGTTCCAAGAGAAAGAGAAAATGGGGAGAGGCAAGAGAAAGCAAAGAAGAGAAACAAAAATAAATTTTCCAGGCAGTTGCGGCACCACTGAGGTATATCCTTGGCCCTTCAAGAAAGCACTTGATGGTCAAAACAAAACAAAAAAACAGAAACAAAGCTAATATATATGGGGGTTGTGGTAGGAAGGGCAGAGCAATGGGAATAAATGAAAATCAAGATACATCCACTATAGGTACAAATTCTCAATAACAAGGTGATCATAAAGTATATCAAAATGTACCAGTAAACTCAGTAAAGGAGGAAAGAAAAGTTCCATAGCTGATGAAAATAGTGTGAATTCTACATCTGTAAGGTGAACTACTCTGTAGATAGCTCTTAAGTCCATTTGATCTGAAATATAACCTAAGGTGATGGCTTTTGTTAATTATGTTTTATCTGCATGATCTACCAGCAAAAAGAAGCACTGGAATCACTCACTCTTTTTTTTTTTTCTTCCTTCATTCTTTTCTTACATTACTGAGGATTGAACCCAGGCCCTTGTACTACCAAGGTAGGCGCGGTACCACCTGAGCTAAATCCTCACTGGACTATCCGGCAGTGTTGGCTTTATCCAATGAGATGTTCTGATGTTTGGTATGCATGTACTTATACTTTTAGATACATTGAATTAAAATAATTTCCCCCTAGAAAACATATTTAAAGTAATGATGCTGCAGATTTCCTTGATCTGGAGAAAGATGAAAATATCCAGGAATAGAAATCTCAGAACACTCTAGTCAATTCCATCTAAATAGGAATTCACCTTGATACTTCATAATCAAATTGTCAAAAGTAAAAGACAGTGGAAGAATACTCAGAGTGGCAAGAGATAAGAAACAAAACACTTTCAAGGAAGTCACGAGGAAGGGACCATGTCATTGCTCTCATAATGAGGCTGTCAGGTGCCCTGTTGATCAAGGTTGAAGTTGGCATGAGAGCAGCGCCTGTCCCAAACATGATTTCCACTAGACAAATACAGGATTTCAGTGCTTAGCACAACGTGTCCTTAACCTTCTTAGTAGAAATATAGGTGAAAAAATAGTAATATAATGATTAGACATTATAAAACCATCTGTCAATAGGATAAAATGTGTCACAAGCCCATAAAAATATAGAAGGTGAATAAATGGGGTAGACTGTTTTCTAAAAAAGCAAGTTTTTAAAACATCTTCAACGTATTGCTTGATTTTTGTTTTAAGAAATATGAAGGCAACTTTGGGTGATGCTGAAGGTTAAGAGAAAATGTCACACAAAGGAGCTGAAGAGTCAAACAAACTTAATGAAAAGTTAAGTGTGGCTACATTGCCGGACGGTCCCACAGAGCAGCCCTATGATAATGACATCAGGGGGTGTGTAGAGGGGTGTGGCAGGCAGGCGAGCTGCAACCCCTGCTTTCTATCTGATGCTGACGTAGGTGTCAAAAACCAGCTGACAAGTTTGATTGTGTTAGGCAATTCCTGTGATAACTGAGTTCAAGCTTCTGCTCTTAAGCAATCACCTAGGGGAAAAACAGACTCTAAGTATCTACTGGTTGGGATACATGGAGACTAATCAATCTTCACTGCATGTGT
>PVIR01017604.1:19052-34533 GCA_004026965.1 Petromus typicus | reverse complement strand
GTAGAAATAATCTCAAAAACTTCAAGAAGTTTACATTTCAATGTGGGAAACTTGTTTAGTAATGAGTAAAATGGCAAGAAAAGTCACAATTATTTTATACACTGATGATAGGAGTATAGCTAAGATTTGATAATCTCAGAGTTTTCTGTCTTTCTCAGTCGTGTCACATTTTATTTTCTCATTTTACTGGAACAAATAAATGTGAAATCACTTTCAATATCTTCCTGACCTTGGGCAGCAGGTGAGAACTGAGGAAAGATAGGACCTTGGTTTTCCAGATGAAATGAGCTTTGTGTATCCATTTGTGCTACGGCAGTCCTTCTTGGAGAGAATAAATCGCTCTAAGTGAATGAAAAGGAACATCATGCGTAATGTTTAAATACAGGAAAAGATTGATGCCAGTAGAGGGAACTTGTTCTATCTATTTTTCATTTATTTTGAGATTTTGGAGAGTGAAGCAGAAAGTTTCACTTCAAAACATTTCTTCTTTCTTAAAGTGGTAAAAGAAAATGAATATCCTCAAATGTAAGAATACAAATTTGATAAAAGTGAAATATTTGGATTGGGAAATAAATGAGCCAGTGATGAAGTATTGTAGTTATTCAACCTGAAAAGCTAGAATGTAAAATAAAAATTTTCCCCACATACTAAACTGCAAAAGTGAGTAAAAGTTTTCTTTAATAACATTAATACAAATGATATAGATTAAGCAGAATCTGGATATATCTAGATATATTATATAAATATTATTTCATATTGCACGTACTTTAATGTATACTTATCTATATATTGACCAATATATATTTATAAATAAAGTGTAAAGATATAAATTCCTTTCCTCTGTCATACATTCTTAGGATTTAGTTTTGATAATTTCATAATACTTGACAATATAATCTTGATTATATATAAATAGATTATAATAAATTATTTTTAATATGTAAAATTAATATATGAAATACATTTCATGTCATAATACTTTCCTCATTATCAATAATGATAGAATAGCATACAAAATTATATTTTCATAATGGATGACATAGGTTCCAGTTTGTTTTAGTTACTTTTCTCATTGCTGAGACAAACCCAATGTTAAAGTGGGAAAGGTTTGTTTAGCTTGCATTTTGTAGAGGTTTCAGTCCACAATTGGCTGGCTCCAGGGAAGGATGGCTTGGCAGAGGGACATTGCAGAGGAGAACAGCTCACAGGACCCACAAAGTAGCAAAAATTATAAGGATGTTAATGGTATCTTTCTGTCCTTTTCATCTTATCCAGATTACTTAGGGTGAATATCACTCACACCTTCAACCCTAGTGCCCCAGACCCGAGCCCTGCTTCATATTTCATTTCCAGCTGCACCCTAGATCCAACCACCTTTGAAAAAAGCCTCACCTATGACTGCCTGAGGCTCGAGGGAGATATCTAAACACAACCATCACACATTTTCTATCTCATTTGATATTCTTGGCCATTTACAACACAGATAACATCTTTTCATCCTATACTTAGACATGAAGAGGCAAGGATGGTCCAAGAGCCTAAACTGACAGAGGACAATCAGCAGCTGAGCTAAGGCATGAGACCAGGAGAGCTAGTTGTGGAGTCTTCTTAAAACACTATTGTGGGTGAAGTTGTCTGAATCAGAAAGAGCCTGGATTGCTTGTTAACCATATCCTGCCTGCCAATCGGCCTTTCCTACCTTCCGATGTCCATTGCTTCTAACTCTTGGGTTTCATTTCCTGGCCATCTAGCCGTATACCTCCCATAGCTGGAGCTGAGCTACTTCCAGAAGCTGTTCCCTTCCACCCTCCTTTACATCCTTCCATGTAACCAATATAAATCATCTTTCCTTATTTTTCCTTGACAAAGATAAAGGGTGTACATGATTTCTTTTTTTAGTATATAAGGAAGAAGGAGGTTAAACCATCTATGGTGGTATGTGAGGCCCATAACTCCAGAATTTGGAGAGGAAAGAGGACCACAAGTTTCAGCCCAGCCTAGGAAAATTAGTGACGTGAGGAGAAACTGTCTCAGAAAGGACTGTGGATGCAGCTTAGTGAGAAAGTCCTAGGCTCAATCTCTAGTAATGAAAAAAGTAAAGGAATCAGCAAGCTATATCATACTGCACATATCAAGGATACTTTGTTCTACAACAAGAAGAGTTGTCAAATTAGAGATACTACCTAGGCAAAGCCAAATTTCAGGTGAGGTCCCCTAATTTCATATAAAAATATTGCAAAGGAGATCCCTATACTGAACAGATCAATTCTTTATCTGACATTTGATTTTATCTTTTTGTCTTGTATTATTATTTACTCCATCTGGCAACCTTAGCTATGGTACAAGACATGTAGTTCTTTCCTAAGCCACCTGAGGTCCAATTTAATGGTTTTATTACAAGAGGATTACACAGACAGGATTGGACTTTGTGCAAGAATCTACACTGAATATTCCCAAGTTGCATTTAGCATGTCAGAAAAGATGTTAACTTCCATCCCAGTGACAAAGCCTTTCAGAATTCATCAAGATCACAAGTGGAGGCAAAGTGCTACATGACAGATGGGACATTAGCCTTTTTCAATTATTATTTTGGAAAGTCAGTGTGCTATGGTCATTAGCTATAATACAATAAAATGAAATTCAGCTCCTCTACCTCAGTGGGTTTCAGATTATAAAATATATGTTATCTTGCATGACAGCTTTCCTGTGGATATGTTAATTTCAAAAATTATTGTGCGCTTACTCTTAACATCTGAATTAAATAAAACCTAAACAGTATTAGTAGAGTTTCAGGCTAATGAAGTTAATTATAATCAAATCCATTCCTGTGGTGTCTGTCATGGTGTGACCTTGAGGTAGATATTGTGATTGATACAGGCCCAAACTTTGCAGTTCAGTTTGTAATTGAGAAAGGATTCACAATAAAAATGTATCATCTTTGGAAATCAGATATCAGTAAAATGATTGAATATGAAAGTACATCTTTTCTCTGTTTCTTTCTTCTTTCCTCCTCCCATTTTGTGTATATGAATTCTCCAATTCTGTCTTCCATTGTTGTAATTTCATTCTAACATGTAAAAAGTTTCTACTGTTTTATACCCTGGCACCTCCTTCTCAGTCCTATTCTACATATCATTTTTAAAAATTTGGTGCTAGGGATGAAACCCTGGGTCACATATATGCCAGGAAAGTGCTTGACCCCTGAGCTACATCCTTATCTTCTCTTACAAAAATATTCTGTGATGAGTTCTCACTAAATTTCCCAGGCTGGCCTCAAAATTGCAATTCTTGAGCCTTCCTGAGATTACAGACAATAAAACAATACCACACTGGGCTCTTGTTTGATGCCTTCTATTGTGTTTCTGGCAGTGAGGATCATCGTGTGGAGACCCTGACATGCAGCTCTCACTGGTCTGATGATAACATTATTCTCCTCTGATAAGAGGCCTACATAAAAGTGACAGGCTTTCCCTGTTGTTATTATAAAGAATAGACTTAACCATTCAAAGTAGAAAGTTCTGTATTTGTTCTAAAATATATTAATTGTCTTACACATATCACCAAGAAAAATAACCAACTATTGTTTCCTTCGGAAGTGTGTAGACCTGAGTTAACAACTTATTAAAAATATGAAAAAGAGTACTTTTACTTATTTATCACTATTTATGTTGCTTTCTTAGTTGAATAGGAAACTGAGTGAAAACAAAAACTACTTATGGTTTTACATTTATAGGATTAATTGCTATGGACCCCAGAATTGAAGGACATCTTAATAGAAATTTGAAAGGATAAAAGCTGAATAATAACATAAATCACATATGATAAGGAATTACCTCAGCAAAAATTCCAAGATCAGAAAGTTGACTTGTAAAATAGGAGACAAGAGAGTCAATGTTTCTGAGTCCAAAGACAGGAGAAAAGTCCATATCCCAGTCAAAGACCATTAGACACGAAAAATCCTCACTTGGGATGGCTCAGTCTTTGTGTCTTATTCAGGCCTCATTAATCAGATAAAGCTCTCCCAAATTTATGCAGAAGATCTGCTTTGCTCATTCCATTCTTTCAAAAGTCAATATCTTTTAGAAACATCCTCATTTGAAAATACAGAATAGTGTTTGTCTGAATATCTGGGCACCTTGTAGCCCAGTCAAATTGGCACATAAAATTAACTATCGTGAGTACCATGAATTTAATAACAAGTGGCTACCAGGACTCTTAATAATTGTCTTCTGGGAAATTCCTTTTTCTGTGTAACTCAGCTATAGTGCATTAGAAGTAGCTTCATTTTGTGGCATTATATTTTACCTACTAAAAACTAAAGTTAAAGCAGATAGTGGTAAGTCTTGCCAAACAAATCAAATAGAATGTCAAGGGAATTGGCTGCTTGTTTTTCTGATTTGTTGGTAGCACAGGCTGTAAATAAGAAAATATTTGGGTAAGATTACACTAATGTATCTTATTTCATCTTAATCATGAGCCCTGAACTGCCTACAATCAGTGTCATCTAGCTGAGAATATAACACAGTAATACAAGTGACATAAGCATTTTAAATCATGTTCTTCGTTATATCATGATGCCCGTGTATCTAGGAGTTTGCTTAAAGATATTGTCTCTCTCAGAGTTAAGCTGGTTCCTAGTTAGCTACTGACTTGCAAAGGCACTTTTCCTGAGGAGACTGACTAAATCTGAAATCCATTCTTCCCAACCCTCTTGCTCAGGTACTCACAGTCCTGTCCAATTCTGCCCTCTGTCTGATATGCTCCGTCCTGGTGCAGACAGTCCCAGATAGCTCCTACAACCCAGCACCCTCTGACACCATCAAAGGAGCTGATCACAAGACTTTTGTCCCTGTCTTGCCTGTTCCTTACTATTGAAACTGTGTCTCAATTGAGAATCTCTTCTTCTCATAGGCTGCATGGTGAGGCACCTCCTCTGGGGAACAGTGACAACCGGTCTTTTCAAAAACAGTCATTTGTTCTGATGGCTTTACTACCTGAGCAGTAACTAAATCTGCCTTTTACAGCAGCCTTACACAGTGGTACAATCTGAATGAATGTGTTCCTTCAAAGTTCATAAATGACATGCAATATGCTGTGATGATATTGAGAGGTGAGCAGTTGGGGAATGTCATAACATCATTAGCTCTCTGTGCGTATGACTGGTTTTATAGCTCTGAGTCTCCTGGTGCCCTTTGATGTACATACAAAGCCATGTGTATGTACAGTTATGTATTTGTAGTGAATTTTATATGAACTTCTCTGGTAATTTGACTCAATATTCTTGGATTGATGTGATTTCCTTCTTCAGAGTTCCTGAACATTAGTTATAGATTCATAATTCTCAAAAACAATGCCAATAAAATTATTACATTATATAATATACAGAGAATATATGTTGAAAAAGAGCCCAAGAATCGCTGGGCAGCATTAGTCATCAACATCTATCCATCTTCTCTATAGCTAATGGTGCTAAACTTCTTCCATGCAGGCCTTAGAAAAACTGAGACATGGTTCTTGTTATGATTTATGTCAGATGTTCTGCAAAGACACATAAGCTTATCATGAGCTTTTGAAAGCTGATTGGATTTGGAGGGTCCTCAAGCTCTTAAGAGGGGAGGTCTGGCAGGAAGAGATGGGCCACTGTGGGCCTGACCCAGTAGGATATATCTCCCTTCCCTTGACTCTTTGCTTCCCGGATTCCATAAGCTGTCTTCTACCACATGCTGCCACTCTGCCTTTCTGCCTTGGAGTCTATAAGCTGACATCATAAGCTAAAAATAAACATTTCCTTCTTTGAGAGAAGCTTGTAAGTAAATTTTTCTGTATGTAAATTTATTTTTTCATACACAGACATGAGGATATTACATATTGTCTCAGAGAAGAGAAGATGATAAACACACTCTCTTAAATTTGGTCTTGTATTTCACCAATTTCCCCAGAATTCCATTGGTAATATTTTCTCCGTTATTTTCTGACAGTGGTATATAGGTATCTATCTTTACCTGGGAAAATAGGTCCTTGCATTCCTGAACTGTGCATACCTTTGCTATTTAGACAGAATGCATCTGTGGGCACTTTTCAATATTACTCTCTCGTCAACTCAGCTCCTCCTTGTATCATATTCTATTTCTTCCTTTATTCTCCCTATTCTTGGTCACCTTTTCTCAACTCTCTCTTTTTCTTTTTTCTTTAAAACAGGGTCTCGCCGGGCGTGGTGGCTCACGCCTGTAATTCCAGCACTTGGGAGGCAGAGGCAGGAGGATTGCTTTGATGAGTTTGAGGCTGAGCTCAGGGCCAGCCTGAACCACAAAGCAAGACCCTGTCTCAAAAAACCTTAAAAAAAAAAAAAAAAAGAAAGAAACAGGGTCTCACTTTCTAGTTCAGGCTGGCCCTGTGCTCACTATGTAGCCCAAGCGAGCCTCAAACTCACAGTAATCCCCCTCCCTTTGCCTTACGAGTGCTGGAATTACAGGCGTGAGCCACCGCACCTGGCACTGTGGTATGTGGTACTGATTGCTGGTGGGTGTGAGTCACCATGCCTGGTATTGTTGTATGTGTCTACCTGGGATAAAACAAGGGACCTTGTGCTTTCAAGGCAGACCCTGGAACCACTGAGCTAAATACCCCCTCACTTCTCTTTTTCTGTTTTCTTTGAGGGATCTTTTAGAGAAGATCATTATATTCCCAATATTGTAGATATTTCATACTTTGTTCCAGATATAGTACATTTTTCTCAGTGTTTGTGGTTTTCTCTCTCTCTCTCTCGGTTTCCTCCTATCCTGCTTTCTCCCCCAGCCATATTTTCAAATAGCTGAATTTATTTAGGTAATTTATGAATTCATTAATTATGAAGTTTAGGGAAAATTAAAGATTTTGTGAACTACAAAACAGAAATTCAAGATTCCTTTATAAAAATTAATTTTAAAGACCCAAGTTAATTATAGAAGTGACTATTTATAACAAAAAGAAAAAGCACAGAACATTGCAAGGTCTGAAAAGCTGCCAAATTCTCCAAACACAATAAGCTAAAAATGAGTTTATAATGATTAAATGCTTGATTCACTTCTATGTCCATCTATCCTTCTTAAAACATGTCTTTTTAAAAAAGAAATTTAGACAAAGTCTCACTTTCTAGTTTAGGCTGATCTTGAACTCGCTATCTATCCCAGGCTGACCTTAAACTTCTGACAATTCTTCTGTTTCAGGCTCCTGAGGGCTAGGATTATAGGAGTGTACCACCATGCTTATGTGATCCTTTTTATATATTTTCTGAGTTTATGAATTTTATTACTATCCTTTTGACATTGTTATGTAAGATCAGTTTTTGATAGATGGAGTGAAATAATCATTCCATTTTTAGCATGGTTTATCAATTATTTTTTACTGATTAGGGTTTGGACATTTCACTTTTGCAACTAGATATTAATAATGTCAAGTTAATTTTTAACATTGCTGTCAAATGTGGGAAACTTCTAAAATTTGGTTGTACATATACAGCAAGAAGTTTGGAAAAAAGTTTCAGGATATTTCAATTTTTATTTTGGATTCTTTGTTTTTGTTTCTTTAGGTAGGGTCTCATCATGTAATCCAGGCTGACTTTGAACTCACTATGTGGCTCAGACTGTCTTCAAACTTAGGATGATTCTCCTGTCTCAGCCTCCGGAGTGCTGGGATTAGAAATATGACAACATGCCTGGCTCTTTCAATTTTTGTACACAGTATAATTTTAAATACTCCTTGAATTATCTACTTTCATTAACTGGTTTGCCATCACTATCCTTATTGTGGAGATATATTTTGGATTTTTATCTTGTTTTCTTCAGCCCTTAATGAAAATTGAATCATTCCAATGTCTTCATATGATTCATTCCTCTCCATTATGTGAACTTACAAAATAAGCCAAAAATCATCTTTGTTCCTTTTATTTACAATTTATCTCTTTATCTTGATGAATAACTATATTTGATATGACTTAAAAAAGAAATTTTATCATAATTTTCTTCTTCACTTCAAGCCAGAGAGCCAAGGATCAGTGTGGTTCTAGCACCTGTCTCATAAAAATGAGGCCTCAAGTTTGATACCTGGTACTGAGAAAAAGGGTGTTCAACATGATTAGTCCTCAAAAAATTGAAGCCAAAAGTATAATAATCTATTATCTAATACTATATGATGGCTAGAATTTAAAATGCAAAAATTGGAAAATAACAACTGTTGCCAAGGTTATGGAGAAATTGGAAACTTTGTACACTGGTGATGAGGCTGTAAAGTGTTGAAAATTGTTTTGATATCTTTGAGAAGCCAAACAGAATTGTGTAAGACCTAGGGATTTCCCTGCTAGGTGTAGAGACAAAAGATACATACTAGTCACCATTCTATCCTTTATAAATGTTAGCTCATTTAATTCTTAGAAAGGAAAGGCAGGTCTGATTTTAAAAAGATGTGCTTTATGTCCCCAATATTCAGCTGGGAAAATTGGGGAAGAGTGAGGCATCATTGTATTGAGTCTGGTCCAGTCTGGATGCATCTGTCTCGGGTCCTGACAACAGGGTCCTCTCTGACTCTAGTGAGTATTCAGGCACTGTGACATCAGTCAAAATAGCTGTCACATGGTGTTTATAGTGCCATAAACACCCTATGACCTTCCCTTCCCAACCCAGGTTTTGCTACCCTATAACTTTGCAAGACGAGTGAGGAGTGAGGAGCTGGATGGACAGGGAGGTTCATTGTCCATATCCAGACATAGAAACAGAAGCGCTGAGGTGATACCTACCTCACATAGGTGAGATCACTTCCTGTACCACCAGGGTCTCTGAAAGGCTGGAGATGCATATGGCTTGTTTGCAATGCCAGTATATCTCAATTGGATACCAAAATGTACAGATTAAAAATATATGGAAAGATCATATGATAGCCAATGTGCCCAATCTTTAAATGTCAAAATAACCAGAAACAAATAAGGGTATAGAGGAGAACACAACGGTTCTCTTATCCTTTTCCCAATTTAAAAATATTTTTACTTGATACATATTTATTTCAGGTTTCTTTTGAATGTTCACTTCTATGAAAACATACTAAGATGCCCACTTATAACATTTAACACAACACTTACCATGGAAATAGCCAGTTCTTCCCGGCTTTCTGATCTTCATCAATTATGTCTTGAATGACAGAATCAACATTACCTAAAGACCAAAAACTTCTGTTAAAAACATGCAAGGTTTATATTATTGTAATAATTGTGCATGTGGCTAAATAAGATAATATCCAAACCCCTCTCTTTTTAAAATACTATTTTAGAATGAGTTTGGAGAAGTTTTCTATATGATGAAAACTCCTTGAAACAATAGATAAAATTATCACCACCACTGGTATATAATTGCAGTGTTATGTCCATGGTCTGAATGGCTCTAGTTATAGCTAGCAGAGAACAAAAATCTACCTAATATTTTCTTCTTATAAGATAAAACTTCCATTTCAGAAGAGAAAGCTGTATTTACCTGTATAACTATATGTTTCTTTTTTCTCTACTCAGTAGACCTCTAGGCAGGAATTGAATTCTCTCAGGGCCCATGAAGGAACTGAGCAGAGTGAGGGGTTCTATTTTCCAACTAATTATCCCCCCTCACCTGCCTTCCTCCTGCCCCCTTTTCCATCTGTCATTTCTTCTTTTTCTCTCTCTATCCAGGAAGAGAACAGCAGCATGATCTATAATAAAATCCTTTGAATTGAGTCAGGTTACTTTTATTTATTTTTTTAAATTAAAATCTTTATTGGTACATTACATATATGCATCATGATTGTACTCCATAATGGGGATTTGTACCAGTATAAGACACAACTTAATTATCATTTTTCCCCATAGCCCTACCCACCCTACAACCCCCTATATACATAAAATTTGTTTCCTTTCTTTTTTGCTATAATCTCATTATTTTTCCCCCTTCACCCTATTTTACTTTGAGTATTTTCTATTTCACAATATATAACATACAATTCTAGGGCTCATTTACATCTTTATTTTCTCATATCAGAGAAAAGATGCGATATGTACCTATCTGTGCACTATTTATTTCATTATGAGGATATCCTCAAGGTATGACTATTTGAGTATATATGATTCAAACTTACCATTTTTATGGCAGAGTAATACTCCATTCTGTAGAAGAACTACAACTTTTTTATCCAGTCTCTAGTTGATGGACACTTGGGTTGTTTCCAAGATGCAGCAATGACAAACTGAGCTGCTATAAAAACATGGGTGCACATATGTCACTGTGATATGAGTCTTTTAATTCTTTTGTATATATACCTAGCAGGACAATGGCTGGGTCAAATGGGACCTCCAATCCTAGCTTTTTGAGGAATCTCCAAAATGATCTCCACAGGGGTTGTACTAGTCTACAGTCCCACCAACAGTAGAGAAGGGTTCCTTCTCCGCAGCCTCACCAACATTTGCTGCTGGCTGATTCTGAAATGACAGCCATTCTATGTGGAGTGAGATGAAATCTCAGTGTTGTTTTCATCTGCATCTCTCGAATGACTAATGATGTTGAGCATTTCTTCATATGCTTCTTAGCTGCTCTTACTTCTTCCTCTGAAAAAACTGTTCATTTCAGATGCCCATTTTTGAATTAGGTTTTTTAATTTGGGTGGGCTGATTTTTTTGAGCTCTTTATATATTGAGGCAGGTTAGTTTTAATGGAGGCATTTTGACTTGATGGGAAAACCATTTCACTGGTGTTCTGTGGTTTGATTTGCTGAGCAGTGCACGCAGGTAGAAAACCACTTCACTGGTATCAAGTTCCTTAACTAATGGCTGTGGTCACAAGATTTCTGACTCAAGAGAAAAGAACTGATAATGATTCCTCACAAATTATGTCCCATCTTCTCATCAGGAGCTATTGATAATTGCTCTGTCAAGCTTAATGGCGACAGCTCTGGGTAATGCTGACCAATGAAAACAACTGAGGTATGAGGAAAACACATGTTAAAATGCCCCACAATAGATGGTGAACTGGGGTTCATGGTGGACCAATGACATCAATTGCGTATAGTAATTTCATTGATCAGTAATGAGAAATTGAATGTGTTTTCATTATCACACTGTAATTGTGTATTGTAACTGTAATTTAAGTTACAAGTTTTGGAATAAATAACCTATTCCCATGCCTCCTCTTTTTACTTAGAATTGTGTTCCCATTTGAGCATATAGTTGTTGAGGCAACTTTTAGGCACAAGAGGACAAAACTGATAAATAGTGTGAGGGAAATCATCAGCTTTAGCAGCAACTGCTTCGGCTCATTCATATTCATTCTTTAAACAAATATTAATGACCATAGTACTAAGTACAAACAATGTTTTAGGGCTGGATCAAAGCAGTGGACTGAACAGCCTCATTCTGCCTGACTTGGAAAAACATTTCACCCTTTTGAGATTGTAACAAAAAAGTAAGGAAACAAATTTTATGTATATGGGGGGGGTGGTAGGGTGGGTAGGGCTATGGGAAAAAATGAGAATTAAGTTGTGTCTTATACTGGTACAAATCCCCATTATGGAATGCAATCATGATGTGTATATTTAATGTACCAATAAAGATAAAAACAAAACAAAACAAAACATTTCACCTTATAAGCCTGAATTTCCTGGTAAACATGGGGTAATGTATAACATCCAAGTACTGTGGTAATGTATTTATTGGTCCTAGCATATAAAAAATAAACATATATATAGACATCTATCTATCTATCTATCTATCTATCTATCTATCTATCTATCATCTATGGTTGTTACTTGAATAATATAGCCACATATTGTTTCTATTATTATTACTGTGTGCTAGTAATGATTCAAGAGAAAGGAAAAAATTTTTAAACTTGAATGATTTCCATGAAAAATTAGTGTGTTAGTTTTTGTTTATTTATCTGACTAGAAGAGATGATACAGGTTCAGAATTTAGTTTTATTTAGTGTCCCTTTACATAAAGCATTTTTAAATTTCTACAGTCAAAATATCATAACTGTTTTGTCAACTGAATAATATTAAAATATTCTGATCTTTGTCTTAAGAAGCCCATAACCCGGTGAGAACACATGCAAATCAATTTGCTGAGAATTTACTTTTCAATGTTTGTAAGTATTGTGGTACATTCTGTTCTTAGATAGACTTCAGTTTTTCTCCAATATGTGCTACAGCAATGTTATAGTAAGTGTGCTAACAAGCCGTGTGTTTTCATGAACTTTTGCAAAATGCTTGGAGTTGTAGTTAGGCATTCACTTACAATAGTTTTGTAAAATGTAAAATGACTCCAGGAACTTGCAAATTCTTGATTTTTCTGACCTCTATATTTATATTGAAGCATCGATATTCTGTCAAAGTGCTTTTTTCAATATCACTAGAATCTGAATAACTACAGAAAACTGACAAAATCGATTAGATTGCTGACTCAGAAAATGTTAAAAAGTAGTAGACTGTACAAAAACTTCAGGGATTGTATCAAGTGTTATTAAATTTAGACTTCCATCTAGTTGCAGCAGGTAAAATTTTAGAGCTGCATTTATTCATTCATTCACTCATTCAATAAATCATTTATTCTGTTTTACCTAATCTTCTGCCTTTAAGTAAAGCAACTAAATGAAAACCTGAATGTGGTAAATTATTTTCTTCAGCCAAAAAGAGACAGCTTGACCTCTGCTAAGGGAAGTGCTATGATCTCAGAAGAAATTATGTCAAAACCCTAAACTGGGCTATCACAGCAGGAAGATGGACAGTGTGTTCATTGGACATCTGGCAACAGATGTGGGAGAGAAGAAAGGCCCAGGTGTAAGAATGATGGAGTCGACCCAAAGAAGGACAACCTTGGGTTGGGTTCAGACTAGAAAGCTGTCTTGTCTCAGTTAGCAAATTGTGGGTGGTCCTAGATGTCACTTTTAAAGGCAAGATAAGCTCATATAGAGTCACTCTGAAGAGTTTCAACTTATAGCTTTTTCTATTTTGGTGAGCTCCTTAATTTTGAATGGCAGGCTGATCTAAGCTGTGAGTATGAATTTAGCAATTTGCCTCTGCAGATCTTGCATCCTCTGGGCTCCCAAAGGTACAGCCACTCAGCTCCTAGAGACTTCTTCTTCCTTTGGATTGCAGATTGCTCTCTGTTGTAATTTCATTCTGCTTCTTTTCCCTATTCACATCGAAGACAAACTAAACTGCAGAAGGTTGAATTCCCATTGAAAATCTGACACCAACCACCCCTAACAGTGGAAAAGTCACATGGTTTTGGAGCAAGCTTTCTCCACTGGGGCAGAAGGATCTTGTTGGATAATCTCTTGGTTCTTTGAAAATAGCGAGAGCCCTCAGATTAATGTTGCATTCTCATTTAAGGCTGTACTCTTGAAGTTTAAAGTTCCTGGTTTGATCATCTGTGATCAAAAGGTGTTATTCCATTTCCATGTATTTTTGTAGTTCAGAAGGATTCTAAGAAGTTAGAGTCTTATTCCATTTTTGTTGTTGGAACTAAATGCCATGGACTGGGCAGTTTATAAATCACAGAAGCCCAACTGTCACTGTCTGGGGCTGGGAGTTCCAATTCAAGCTGCCACAGGTATGGTGTCTTTTCCCTCTGTAGAAATCATAGGCCCTGGGAAACCCTGTATGTGTTGCTTGGAGGAATTTTTCTTCTGTTTAGGGGTTTTAACTATTGTTATCTCATCTGTGGATAGTGGCTAATTAAACTTTCCACAGAGAGTAGTGAAACTTGGGCCTCCTATTCTGCCATTTGCTGAATCTTCTAAAAATATATAAAATAACTCCTTTAAAATTTGTAAGATAAGGACCAGGGCTTTAGGTCAGTGGTTCTGGCGCCTGTCTTGCAAGCACAGGGGCATGGGTTGGATCCCCAGTAACCACATACAATACTGGGAGTGGGGACTCACACCCAGCAACAATCAGTACCACATACCACAGTGCCAGACGTGGTGGCTCACACCTGTAATCCCAGTACTCAGGAGGCAGAGACAGGAGGATTGCTGCAATGTGAGTTTAAGGCTGAGCTCAGGGCCAGCCTGAACTACAAAGCGAGACCTGGTCTCAAAACAAAAACAAAAACAAAAACAACAACAACAACAACAAAAACTATAAGATAAGAATAGGTGCACTGTCTGAATTGGCTTCAGTTATTGAGTTTTAATTGTTGCTTATGACTTCATCTCTTATTTTTTATGATACAATTTTGTGGAAGTGGTCGCCCTTTGTGTATATCACCTAAAATCGCTACATTGTTCCACCTGGCTTTTAGCTGATGCTATTATGCAGGTTAGCCTACAACTCATAATTCTTGTGCTTCAGCTTCTTTTGTGCTGCAGTTACAGGTATATTCTACTGCTCCTGATGACTTCATTATTGTCTCTTCAAGATATACTCCATTCTTCATACTGAATTCTTTTTCTTTTTATCTCTAATATCATCCCTCAAGTTAAAGTTCTAGGTCCTTTGCTCACAAGATGTTTTATTCCTGAAGCCATCCATTTAATATAAGAGCATCACAATAGTTCTAAAATAAGGCTGAGGATGGAAGACTTCATACCACTTGTCTGAGGGAAGAGTCTTCCCATCTCCTTCCCTCCCCCCTCTCATTGCTCAGTGAGTTAAGACTCAAGCTTCACTTGCCAGGTTCTCTGACAGTTTCTGTGGTGTGGACAGCTGAGCCTATTTAGAAGCTCTTGAAGTGTTTCTCAAAAATGATCATCCACAGCCCACCTACAACTCAGAATATATCTATGAATGTACATTACTCAGACACACTTTAAGCTCACTTTAAAATGAGAATTAAGTGGTATCTTATACTGGTACAAATCCCCATTATGGAATGCAATCATGATGTGTATATTTAATGTACCAATAAAGATAAAAAAAATCATATCATTATGTGTGCTTTATAAGATTTCTATTACAAACTTTAACACAAATGCATGGTGATGATAAACCTTTGATTTTAGAGGAGGAGTTAAGAAATGAGGCAAATAAATGAATGAAAGATACAATCAGTGGAGTTAAGGTCATCAACGTAAATATGAAACAACTTTTAAAACAACAAATCAGTAATGTGTATATAGTCAGTGCCTGTGTTTATGTTCATTCAGTTGTTTTGATCTGAATCTATCTTTGGATGCATGCAGATATTTTCATCCTGAATTTCTTAGGTGGTATGTTTCATTTCCTTTATGGAGTGGCTTCTCCTCTAGCTCCCTTCACATTGATAGGTATGTTTAAAAAGCAATGATGCCTATTTTCTAGAAAATGCTCAATGTAAAATAAGGTGAAAGGGGACAATGTTGAGATTGTAACAAAAAAGTAAGGAAACAAATTTTATATATATGGGGGGGTGGTAGGGTGGGTGGGGCTATGGGAAAAAAATGAGAATTAAGTTGTGTCTTATACTGGTACAAATCCCCATTATGGAGTGCAATCATGATGTGTATATTTAATGTAC
>PVIR01017604.1:0-18952 GCA_004026965.1 Petromus typicus | reverse complement strand
ATAATCTACTCCTGAACTATTGACACTATACAAGGGCCTTAAGTTAGTGGTATACAAACTACAGCAGTGTTGTGATAAGACCTTACTGGAATAGATATCATTATCATTGTACTCTATGTTTACAACTAAGAAAGCATTATTCTAAGATCTTCTTGCATTTATTTCTTGGACTATCCCAGTTATAAGAGTTGAGTCTTCTTCCAAAATGGCTTGCAGAATTTGATAGGTTTTAATTCATTGCTTGTGAGACATTCCAGGGGGAAATAACAGAGGAGGCTGTCTCACTATTATACTATAAATATAAATCTGGCTTTGTATATTGTATACTTCAATAAATGCTATGCAAAAATGAGAATCAAATCATGTCATATTCTGGTACAAATTCTCAATGTTGAATGTGATAATGATATGTATTTATAATGTATCAATAAAGACTTGAATTTAAACATATAATAAGCAGAGAGGACAGCAAATTCTCAACAGCACTCAGATATTGTGAGAATATTATTGTTTTCTTTCCTATTAATGATTTTTTTTCAGATTTTCACTTCATTCTGTTTTGAGTAGCAAAATGGCACTATTTTATCTAAGTTATAATAACTCATGCTCATATTCTAAGAATTTAAAATCTGAAAATAAAGTATGCTTTGAATTAAAGATAAAGAGATCTCTTTATTTTTATAGAAAATAGCCAGACTACCATGTAAACTTATCTTAATTCTCCTAATATTTGAATAAAAAGTATAGGAAAATAATCATTTTTCTTGAGAGCTATTGACCTTTTACACTGAGCAAATGTTTCCAAAGCGCCTTGCTTACGTATAAAATGCTTTAGATTAGTAACTTACACTGAAAAATAAATACATTATCACAAGTTTCTATGTCCATGAACAATAACATGTTTATCTATGTGTGACATTTTAGCATTTCCACATGATATAATTTCATATTTCTTTGCTTTTCATAGCTGTACTCTATTAATAACCTGTTGAAACTTTCACAGGTAAGAATATTAAAAGATATTTGGTGTGGTAAGGTGACATAACTCATAGCCTGAAGAGGAAAATATTTAGTTTTCTTTTTCAATCTGACAGATTTATATGGATCAGCACAATGAAGGAATTAATATGAAAGAGCATTAGAAATGTTAAGTTCTATTCAATTTTCTTTCATCTTCTTTCCCCTTAATTTATAAGCTACATCTATTTATTACACTGCAATACTCTTTAAAGATCGTTTATGTCTAAATACTTTCCCAACCAATGTGCTTCTTTCCTATCCCAGAACAGAAGTGTCATGAGTCATAAAACTGTTCTCACGAGGGTCGGCATTTTGTGTGATAGTGGAGGAAGCGTGCACGCTGATGTTGAGAAGGGAGAGAAGGGGTTGCAATTCTCACTGCCTTGATGGAATCATGGGAGGCTGCAAATATTACCTCAACAGAAGAGGAGCTGGTGGACAGGAGAGAATAGAGTTGGAACCACATGGTGGCCAAATCTACTTCTGATCTAAGCTGTCAAATAATAGGATTTTTACTAGAAGGTAAAAGAATTGAGCATGCCTCTAATAATCCCCCCAACTTCCTCTCATTACCTCTACAGAATATGTTCTAATTTTTATAATTTAATTTGTTTTTATAGATTTTTTGTGTTTCAGTACAACTGATAATGTAGTAATAGATTTTTTTTTACAATACTTATTTAGTATCGTATGTCAGGACTCTAAAAAAGCACTTTTTGTGTTTTAAGTCATTTCACTATCTTAGTGACTCAGGAGATATTGCAGTTATTAAACTGCTGTCATTCAAGGGGAAAAATAATGTGATAGTAATAAAAAAAGAAATAAAGCTTATGTACATAGGGTATGGGGGTTGTAGGGTGGGTAATGTGGTAATGTGGGTTGTAGGGAATGGGAAAAAAAAGAATTAAGTCATGTCGTATACAGTACAAATTCTCAATATTGAATGTGATCGTGGTGTGTATATATAATGTATCAATAAAGATTTGAATTTTTAAAAACTGCTGTTATAGATAAGAAACTTAAACACAGATGTGCTTACTTGTTTTAGAGCTCCAAGAGACAAGGCAAGCCAATGGGATTTAGGAGGATTTATTTTAGGTTTAAGCGGTATAGTGTCTCAACAGATCGCTATCTAAAGTAAGTGTTGAACAAAGAGAAGTTGTAGCTTTTTATATCTGATCAAAGAAGGGTAGTCTTTCTAGTAACATTAAATGGGATGGCTAATAAGGTTATAGAAACATAGAAAAAGCAGATTAGTCATGTCTCACACATTGACCCCTATTGTCAATTGACCCCTATTTGTCCCCTATGAATCTTGCAAGAACAGGGCATCATGAACCTTTGGAGACATTTTTTATTTCTTAAAAAGGTAAACCAAGAATACCTTGTTTTGTCAAAAATACTTTATTAATGATGGATATATTTTGCAATGTATCAGAAATCACTTAGGAAGCCATTATGGGCCAATTTTGGCCTATCAGAATCTCAAAATAGATTATAAGAATGATGGTATATGACCCATTAAACAAAATTTTGAATTAATACGTCTTTGCTAAATGACTTAATGAATAACTATGTAAAAATAAAGCACTTCCTTAGAGTAGGATACTGGTAGTAAATGCAGAAGAAATTATTGTACAGAAAATACCAACCTATCATTATATTAAGAGATTCAAAAGACGTCTGTGGAGGTCAAGTCTGGAGGGGAAGTTTAATAATGAAGAGGAGATTTTTTAGTACCCTGTTTCAGTTTAAAAGGAAAAAAATCATGAGTGGAAAAACTAGTTTGAAACAAATGCAAGCAGATAGTAAGGGTTCACTTCCTCAAGGTCAGGGCTTAGTGACCTACAGCGTGGATACAAGCCCCAAGGAAACATTACCAAGTATGGGAACGAGGAAGCTTCAGGTCAGAGGTAGGGTCATCTGAAAATACTTAAGATTCATATTCTTCAAATGTGTGATACTCAGAAGAATGTTGAATTTCCAGTCCTGAGAAAAGTGAAGAAGTAACACAACAAAACACAGTGTGCCCTCCTGCATGGAATCCTGGAATCAGGTCATGGGGTGGGAGGATGAGAGATGAAAAAGAGTAAAAAAGAAAAAAAAAGTATTAATTGTAACAGGGGGATGAGATTTGAATGGTATTTGTGGATTAGATGGTAGCATGCTATCAATGCCCTCCTGACCCTAGGTTTGCATATTGAGGATGACAGTCACTAGGATGTAACTTCCTCCTATGGTATAGAAAATGCAGTCATAATGGAGTCAAAAACATATTTTTAAGGTGAGAAAGGAGAGTTCATCAGTGGGAAATTGTACTATCTCTTTAAAATAGTGGTGTTGACTAAGATCTATGCATGCAACTGTGACTTGGGAATCTAACTAGGATCAATAATCATTGCTGCACTCCAGCACAATTTATATTTTTGTTTGCATTTGCACAATTCACTGGAATGCTTCTCTTTATTTCTGACTTGGCTTTTAAATTGCACTCGAAGTTTCCTTAACAGTCTGACTGTCATTTTCAGGGCTGTGCTCCATGAACCTCTGGCCTTCTCCAGCAACACACCAGCAGGGAATGAGCAGTATTTCTGTGCCCTGGTAAGCATATTCTTCTTGTCTTTTTCACTGAGTGTCCTTATAGAAGAATTTAAACTGAATTATTAGGGTAAAAATTGAATATTGGAGCAGGAAATAACTTGCTAGATGTTGTGATCTAGTTCCATTATTCTATATCTGAGCAAGGCAGGGCTGAGCGGTTAAGCAATTGTTTTAACATCACCTGCGGAGTCAGTGGCAGCGTCATGATGAGAAGACAGGTCACTGACTCCTAGTCCAGTGCTCTTTGATATCTGATGCATAGGAGCTCTATTTTTGCCTCACTGTCCCCTGGAAGCATGATACAATCATGTGCATAATACAAAGTCCACAGGGTCATATATCTTTGTATTGTGGCCTGATGTGTCCTAAGAGCACAGAAGTGTCTGATATTTGAGTGAAATGATTCCACATGTTTGTGTCAAAATTTGGTATTAGCAAAGGAAATAGAATGAGTAGAAAAATGTCTCTTAAAGTGAATCTTCCAGAAATACATATTCTTTTATTCATTTTTGGCTGATTTTTGTGTGTGGTGTAAGACAAGGATTGAAATTTCTTCTTTTGCGTGTGGAAATCCAATTTTCCCAGGGCTTCTTATAGAAGAGGCCATTCTTTCTCCACTGTGATTCTTTTGTTTGGTGCCCTCTGTGAAAAATCAGCTGTCCAAACAGATTTAGATGCCTATCTGGCTCTCTATTCTGTTCCACTGGTCTGGGTGTTTGTTTTTTGCCACCCCCAGACTATTTTGGTTAATATAACTTGGTAATATAATTTTCAATCAGGGTATGTGTTGCCGCTCACATTTTATTATTTCAGAATACCATTGAAAACTCAAGATCTTTTGTATTTGATATGGATGTTAGGATTCTTTTCCTGTTTCTGTGAAGGGAATCTGGGATTTTGACATTGTGGTGACTCTGTATTCCTTTAGATGGTATGGAGAGACAGGGTGCTTGCAAGGAGGTAGCTGTGCACCTCGGACAGGTGATGTTTGCTGACATCAAGGAACACCACAGGGAAATGAGTGGCTGGAGGTAGAATGTCTTCTCCCCAGAGGAAACTTCCCATGTACTGGAGAGAGTTCCATCTGATTCTGCCTCTGGCGTATGAAGAGCTAGTGTTTTCAGATATTCCAGAAGGCAGGACTTCAGATTAGGATTTGTGAGTCAGCTATCATTGGCAGAACCTCCTGAACAGCATAAAATGAACTCTACCTTCTTTCTTTTTCAATCTGCCCTGGAAGGCTTTCTTCACTCTTTCTAATTTAAAAGGATACTGTATCTTTTAAATGATGCTAGTGAGTTGTCCCAGGATCCAGACATAATTTTATAGTGGAAAATCTTGTGCTGTTCTGCATGGAAAGCTGAGTTCAGATGATATTTTGATTTGCACATATACTTGTACAAAGATACACACTCAGACCTGCTGGGGAATGTTCCTTGCAGTTTCACATGCACTTGCTGGCCTTCATCGATTTTGTGAACAATGTGTATTTGATATTCTCTCTGAGAAGCACAGGTATTGATGGCATTACCAAAGGACAGAAAGTAAGTGCACTCCACTTAGTAATTCCTTCAAAAGCATCTGACCACAATAACTGTGAAGCACTTTATTAACACATCAAATTGAGAACATATTTTAAATCTTAGTTGTAATGATATTTTGTCTAGAGGACATTGATTTTGTTTCACCGTGCTGCTTCTATAACTGGAAGGGGAACAGAATTATGATTCAAATTGCCAACATAATGAAAAATCATTTGTATTCCTTTTTATTACTTGGTCTGACACCTGGTAAGTAAGATATCCACATGTTATTTAGCAGTGATCTGTGGAGAGAGGGAGGGCAGAATCCTTATTAACTATCTATCAAATGTTTAAATTATAAAGTCATGGGGGCAGGGTCGTTTGTTATTACTTATGATGCAGGACCTACTTTAGCTAGAATAAATATCAGAAAGTTTTCAAGTCAGAGAATAACACTAGATGTCTGGTTAAAACGGCTTTTGAAGGGTAACTCTCACAGATAGTTCAAAAATGTTGACAAGTCAGGTTGGATCTGCTGAACAATTTGAGACCTGTCAGCGCTTACAGATGCAGAGCATGACATGCCAGGATTGAAGGGGGGTGAAGTGTCTTTTCTTGTATTGTCTCCCCCCCCATATCACTGGCTGGGCATTGCACAGGATAAAATTAAGTATTCTGTGTGTAGTCTGTCACAGTCTGATGCCCTCACATTGAATGTGATCTGGGTATTATATTGAGAACTTTCCAACCATCTCCTTTTATTCTCTATTGTAAATGTGCTGGATGTAGATATAAAGCCTTCGAGATCTAACATAACTTTCCAAGTCAAAGTTCTCCCATCCTGGGAGATTAATCAATCAGACTCTGACAGGAGGCCTGAGACCCATGGGGATCAGCTTCTGAAGACAGTTTAATGAGGGAGGATCACAGAGCCATTTGCATGCCTTTGGAATCCAACAGGAGATGCTGAGGTACCAGAGATTGATGAATGTACAAACTCAGAGTGCATCTCCCCACCAAGGACCCAAGGAAGTGAAAACTGGAACCATGGAGAAGTGTCTGCCCCAGTCACGACATAAGCTACAGGGATACAACTACCTCTGTAATCATGATACCACGAGAGGAAAAGAGCTGGGGAAGGAATGCCCAAATCTTGGTCTTCTATCCACTTGTTGTGTCTTGGCAATGCATACCATTGGTTGAACCCATCCGTATATATGATAGCCAGGTGTCGTGGTGATGGAATCCAGAACAGTGCCCTGCTAGACATGGTGGAAAGAGAACTACTACAGAGAACACAAAAGGATAAGATGCTGAATGAGGATTGTAACTATGGTGGCGGTTCCCTGACACAGATGGAGATGGGTGCACAGTTCAAGTCCCTTTGACATCCTGAGTAGATGCACTCACCTGGTCAGGACACAAGACACACCAGGGAGGCTCTCCTCTCACTCTATGTGAAAGTACTATTCTCATTTTGGAGTCTGTGTAGTCAACAAAAGAATAGGGTGAAAAGTACTAGACCTCCATGGCTGAAAATCCTACATCAATAGTTATACTGGTTTATCTGTCAGTCTTTATATCTACCCATTTATTCAAGCAAACAGAGCTGGAGAAAGTGCTAAATTATTGTGGAACATATAAATGCTTTGAGGAAACTCAATGACTTTGAAGAACTAGATTGGCAGGGAGGGGACATGTGGAAGCCTTGGGGGAAAGATGGAAATGGGGCTCCTCTGTTCGGCTGAGAGACTAACTCAGGCCTCTCTAGTTTACTAGCGTGCAGCTGCTTAAATTGCCTTCCTGGGCTGGCAGGGCAAAAAGCCTGTAAGTGAAGGTCACTGTCATAGGTACTCTTGCTTGTGATGGGATGTATAACTGTCCATAGTCTATAGAATCTAATACTGCAAAAAGGGTGCTTCATAGAGAATTAGTCCCTGAGACTATCTCTGCTCCAAATACTGAAAGTGCTTAAGCATATAAACTGTCTTGTACTGAGTTCTGAAGGAAAAATAAGAGCTAGCAGTTACATTAATATACTTCAATGACAAAGGATATAGTTTCTCACACCAGTCTTCTGCTCTGTATGTAGATTCAATTAATTTTAAGTGTTTTCATATTTTTTTCTTGGAAAGTCAAGATACCGATGTTTCAATTTTAAAATTATCTTCTATTTTAGAATACTTATTAAGTCAGAAGTTTCCACAGAGAAATGATACTATCATTTAATTAAAATATTCTGATTCCTTATCTAGCAAAGTATGACAAATCCAACGAAAATTAATTATAGCAACAATGAGACACTGCTGAATATGAGTTCTATCTTCCTGTGCTCCCAATTAGATAAGACAGAACCAAACAGTTCATTCATTTTATAAAGAAAGAAAACCACAAATTGATCTAATTGGAAAAATATTTCAGAATGTTTAACAAGGTACATTCCTTAGTTTTGTTCAAATTGGTTAACAGATTTATAATAAAAGTTAAATTTTATGGCTTTCAATAAGATATTATTTTTTAGGAGATACCTTTCTATTTAGGGCAATTAGTGAAATGTTTACTTGCTTACAAACAAGGAGATAAATCTTTTGCAAATGGGAAGGTGGCCAAAAGGTGGAATGAAGTAGGAAGATGAGGAGGGAAAGAGCAATTGAAAAGAATTAAGATATATTATGTACATATGCCAATTTCCCATGATGAGTGCAAACATTTACTGCAAACATATACCAACAAAAAATTTAAAAATAAGAAAATAAATGGTTATTTGTTTAGAATCTATACATATGCTTACACTATTTTATATTTTTTATTAATGTATACATCATTATGTTATCAAATTTACATCCTCTCTACCTGAAGATGTTCCTGTAGTATTACCATATATTCTTAAACTCAAACTTAAAAAAGATTAAAAAACAGCCCCTTTAAGAAGAATAAAAATCAAATGGTGTATTTTCTGGGTTCTAGAAATGTTGTGAATTACTACGAAAAAGCAGATGCTTTGAGTTTAAAATGAATATGCCACTCAGAAAAGATGTTTTCGTTTTTATTGGCACAGTGGTGCAGCCACTATGAAAACAACTGGCAGCTTCAGTCATATAAATGTAGATTATACATTTTAGAACTCATTTACACCTCGCTTCTCATACAAGAGAAATGATACAGTATTTACACATCTGTGTCCTATTTATTTCACTTATGAGTATGTCCTGTACCAATAAAGGTCAGTTAAAAAATAATGATAGATTACAATGACAACTGTATCTCCAAGTGGAAAACAGGTCCATTCACAGGCATTCCGATAGTTATTTCCAGAAAAATGTTTCTAGGTTCCTAGGTATTTGGATCTTGGCTGTGGCAAGAAGAGAACTAATGCAGTGGAGAAGTTAGGCCAGTGTGGTAGAGCTGGTGGGACCACGTAGGTGTTAATGAGCATAAAAGTTCCTGTGCCCAGCCTCTCACTGCAATTTGCTACCGACTAAGAAAAATTTCAGAATTTTTTTTTCCTTTTGCATACTTTGCCTGTCACTACATGCACAATTGCAAACAGTAGGGGCACCCTGTAAAGGATGATATGATTGTGTTTGTGTGTGTGGTGCAGTTTCAGTAGAAAAGAGAAAACATGTTTCAGCAACAGACAGGTTGGAGCAGCGTGCAGCTGAGAACTTCTCTCCAGCTGACCTTGTCCCAGATCAACAAGATGTGGAGGAGCAGAGTGGTGGTGGATCCATCACTGTACAAAAACTACCTTCACATCGCTTCCCTGTTTGTTGTTGTTAGTCTTTTCTCTTTTTTAAAAAAATTGAATTCTTTATTAGTACATTTTATATACACATCATAATCACGTTGAGAATTTGTACCAGCATATGACATGAGTTAATTCTCATTTTTACCCATTTCCCTACACAACCTACAACCTTCCCACCCTGATATACATGTGCTTTCTTTGTTTTTTTATCATATTTTTCTTTGCCCTCATTACTTTTCCCTACCCCTTCCCCTTTGAATATTTTCTATTTACAAAATTTATCACACATTCTAGAGCTTATTTACACCTTCAGATTTTTGTACCAGAGAAAAGATATGGTATTCACATATCTGTGATCTGTTTATTTCACTTATGAATGTGTTCTGAAGGTATGTCCATTTGAGTAGAAATGACTCAAATTTGTCATTGTTTATGACAAAGTAGTATTTCATTTTATTAAAAATAATCCAAATCTTTATCCAATCTCCAGTCAATAGGCACTTGGGTTGTTTTCAAGATTTATCCATCACAAACTGAGCTGCTATGAACACGGGTGCACATACATCATTATGATATAATTCTTTTAATTCTTTCATGTATATTCCAACAGGGGAATAGCAGGGTCAAGTCTTTTTAAATTGCAAAATCAAAGTACTATTGGCTGGGTGGCTTACATGCAACAGCATCAGAAATCAACTTTTTGCGATTCAGGAACATGGAGACTTCAAGATGAAAGTGTTTGATGAGGACTACTTCATGGGTGGTCTCTTCTTGCTGTGTCTTCCTTCATGTGGAGGAGGGTGGGATGGAGCTCTCTTGGGAATTTTTTTTCAAACCAGAAATCCCTCTTCTGAAGACTGGTGAGCTTTCAAGGTGACACCCAGGCACTGATCTCCAAGAATCCAGTTTCCATTGCACAAATTAGTCTTTGTAGAGACTGAATGAAGCTGGATTTCTTTTCCCTAGGTTCAGCAAGTTAACTCTCTGCAAAAGGCCTCCTCTTCAAAGGACTTTCCAATATTTGAAGGTCATACTCAGCAGTTTCAATGGAGTCAAAAAGAAGGTCTGCTTGGATTAAACTAGAGTCGCTCAGTTTAATCCATTACATGCCAGTGTTAATCTTATTATTTTGTTGGCTGCAGTCTCCTGTCCTGGTGCCACCACCTATTATATGCAATTGTATGGATCATAGGAGTAGTTTACTTTGAGGAAGACAAGACACTTCAAATGTGTTGGAAATCAGTTTATAATTTCCTTTCTTGCAAATGGAACTGAGTCGGCAGAAATTCCTGGAGAACTGACATTTCCTTTTCTGCAATTCCTTTGGTCTCTAAATAGCTGAGCATTGTAGAAGCAAACATTTTGATGCTAGATTTGAGGTTTCTTTGGGAGAAGCAAAAACTTTGGATGGCTCTTAGTGAAAAGAATGGACAGAAAGGGATATTGAACCCTTTCCCCTTACTTTAAGCACTGAATTTCAATTTCTGTATTTCTTAACCCCAAGGCTTTGGTCTTTGCCACTGGGACAAGGTGATCTGACAAGTGCTTGACAACGCTATGTTTCTTTGTAAAGGAAACAAAAGATCTTGTATTGTATTACATAGGAGGCAAGATTCTCTTCTGTGCTTCTCCGCAATCTCATGCACATGTTGGGTACAGACAGTCTGGTGTCTGTGAACAGTACAGAAGGGCCCTTGGCAAGGTGCTCAGAACTTTTGTTATCTTCTGTCTTGATATGTCTTCGTCTGGACTTAAAGCCACTCAGGGGCCTTCTGCAGGCCTTGATTTTACAGGCTGAAGTGGAATATCTGAGAAGGGAGTGTAGATTGATACACGATAGCATCTTAGTCTCTTCTTGGTATAATATCTGATTATTTAAAAGACAGAATATGCACCAGAATGTAGTTCTTCTGAATGTTAATTGATCTCCTGCTCTACTAGCTGTGGTAGGTCAAGAAATGGCCCCTCAAAGATATGTGCATTCTAATACCTGGAATTTGTGAAAGTGTTTTTACATGGTGTATTAGTCAGAGGAACAAAGCCAATAGGAAACACATAGACACAAACACACACTTAAAGTTTATTATTGGAATTAGCTTACCCATTATGGAATTATAGATGCTACGGAAACCAGAATGTACCCTTGGGAAACTCAAGAAGGAGAAGAGCTTGTAGTATAAATCAAACTGACTACAAAAGACAGAGCTAAGTCAGAAATAAACCAGCTATCATAAGAATGTGTTCTTTAAGTTTCCTCTGTTGGAAACTTAATCCTCAAATTTGTACATTGGTAGTATTTACAAGTGCTGATTTAAGGAAGTGATTAAGTAACAGGGGCTAGGTTCTCATGAATATGTTGACCCTTTCTTGGATTACTGATCTATTTAGAAAGTGGGTCTGTTATAAAAGCCATATTGGCTCTGTTTATCCTACTGGGCCCTGTGCCCTCTCTGGATGCAGTGGGGCAAAAAACGGCTCACCGGTTGCAACCCCTCAATCTTGAACTTCACAGATTCCAGAACTGTAAAAAATTAATTTCTTTTGTCAGTTATCCAGTCTCAGATATTCTGAATAGTAGCAGAAAAAAGAATTAAGATAGGTTGATTGGTGTACACCTGAGACCCTGAAGACCTGAGAGATAGGCAGATCCATGACTACAGGAAGGAGCAGATGAGTTTCCCTGCTGAAGATGAGACACCAGGAAAAACCACCCTTCCTGTTGTGGCAAAGTGGAAATGCTTGGTAGTACAGGAAAGTATCACAGCTCTGTGTTACAACTATAGAACTTTGAAGAGTTCAGAATCCAAAAGTTACTGGAAGAGATGGAGAAAAATCTTTCATTAGTTGGCTGACTTAGAGTAGTTTGCCCTATGGAAGACAGAACTGAAAAGGGTAGTGTGGAAATCTGAGCTTTTTCAAGAGCTAAATACTTGATAAACGATGATATCAGAACTACAGAAATCTCTGTCCAGAACGGAACTGTTTTGACTGTATTTTTATTGATGAATTATTTACATAGGTGATGATAAAAGCCATAATAGTCATTTTAACTTTGGTAAACTTTGCTCATCAAAAGTCCATAGTATATTCACACTATTGAGATATGTGTTACAGAAGACAGAAAGATGATCTCATAGCACATTTCTTTTATGCTAATTCTCAAGACACAAAATCACTCTAAGGCAAATCATCTTCCATCAAAATTGACATAACAAAGTTAATTGGTTTTAAAGCAATGGAATGACAACTAAGTAGAACTAAGTGTGTTTTGACTTAAGAGTAATCCCACAATGATTAAATATAGTTTCCTTCTTTAAAACAGGAATTTCATAAGCAGTTTTTGTTCTCAAAATTGCACAGGAACTAGACAGGAGATTGGAAGATAAGGACAGTATCAACATCTTTTGTGCATTTTAATTTGGTTAAGGTTGAAGTTATATTTATTTTGCAGAAATGCCAGCGGAAATACAATTCCTCTTGTATGCTTCTACTTCCACTAACTCACTTTATGCCTCTAAGTAAGGGCACTGTGGAAACAGTCCTGAGTGTCTATACCAGGCCTTTTACAGGGAGGGACGGAGGGCTAGAAGCCAGTTTGGAAGCCAGTTGTTTTTTGAGTTGGTGTATGTGTAGTTTGAATCTTAGTTTACTGCTTTCTTAATTTGCATCATTGGGCAATTCTCAGGACCTCATTATATTCTCATTTTACAATGAGGACATTCAGATCAATACATGCTTCCCAAGGTTATGGTGAGGATATGCACGATGGCGTATAGTCACATGATCAGCACTGAAAAAATCAAATGGGATGGTTCTTACTTCCTGGGAAATGTTTCATCGGGAAAGAAAATTGTTGATTCTCCATGGCATAACTGTGGTGCTGGGGCACAACGCTGTATTACAGGTCACCTCTGTCAACTGAGGAGTTCTTAGACTGTCTTGGAAATATGAGAATGTGAGAAATTAGACAGCTTTAAAGATTCAAGTGTTATGACAAACCTATAATAGGAGAAACAATCAAACATATAACCGAACGTGTAAAGATGCCAGCTTTTCTTCAATACTTATTACAATTCCTATAACATTGTAGGTAATCCAGTAAACTTTTGTTGAAAAACTAAAACTAAAGTTCTGTGTTTAATTAGATTAATTTAAATGTGGCAGTGAACATTCTTGTTAATGACTCCTTGAATATTTACAAAGTAATTCTTCTGGCCTACAGTCTAAATGTAAGAATGCAGTGGCATCATCTCCAGCCAGTGGAAGATTACAAGAGTTGGCTCATTTTTACCTAAAGTATTGTATAAACTCACAATCTCCTCAGCAGAGAAACAGTTTTTCCAAGCTTCTTTAATACATGGAATTGGGATTTAAGCTTTTTGGAGTTGTACATGTATTAATTTAATTCCCTACTATCTAATTATAGTGAGATGGAGCGTCTTGGCATTTCAGTATTAACCAGTTGGACTTCCTTTTCAGTGAATTTCCCACTCATGTCTTTTGCTTATCTCATTATTAATTTATGTAAATCATTTTTATATTTGAATATCAAATTTTTGTTATTTTCCTGCATGGCAAATAGATTCTTCTTGCCTGAAAATGGTTTATCCATTTCATTTATTGTGTCTCTACTGTGAACCATTATAAAATTGTCATGGTTATTAGTGTGCCCTTATTATCAGTATGTTTTTATGCATGTTTTCTGTGTCTTGTTGAATGAATTTATTTCTAGTTCAATGTCACAAAAATATCTTCATGTTCTCTTCTAAACATTTTAAATTGAAGACTTTTTTTGTTTGTTGCTTAAAATGGAAAATTGTGAATTTTTATTTGTAAGTATTACTTCAAAAATTTATATCTGGAACCTAATTGAAATTGATTTTTGTTGTCAACAGAATATAAAAGAACTCGGATTTCTCTCTCAATAGATAATTTTCCGAACACCATCTATTGAATTGCTTTTTATTCTCTAACCTGCAATTCTCCCTTCATGACGTACTCCACTTCTGATAGACCTGGATTTGGACTCTCCTCTGGTTTGATGGTATATTTTTCCAAACTGAAGGAAAGTTGCACTGTATTAGTTACCAAAAATAATTAAATCTTAAATTCTGGATAAGCATGTCCTTTAACCTTGATTTTTTCCCCTGAATATTATCTTTGTTATTCATCAACATTTACTAAAAATATAGTAAAAGCAAAAATGAAAAAGTTTATTTTATCCTACTTCTTTAATACAGAAACCCTTAGAAAAACTTACATCTTATTGGTTTTGTATGTATTTACTAATCCACATAATTTGTAAAGATGTAACTGAACCAGAAACATGATGAGAATTAGAATGTTTGCACAAAGAATAATACTTTTCTAGAATGTCCCCTACCATAATTCTTCTGATTTTGGGCATATCCTTCTTTACAAATTCCCTTTTGTCTCATCTCACTGTCACTTGTAGAAAATGAGGGTTGTTTTGTTCATTTGCTGTTTACTTCTCTGTTTGTTAATTTTTTATCACTGAGGACCAAACCCATGGAGTTATGCTTGCTAGATGAGCATTCTATCACTGAGTTAAATCTCTAGTCACACAAAGTGGGTATTTGACAGCCAAGTGTAGATGACTCTTGTTTAGAGCAGCACAGGGAAAAATAATGAAACATTATTTATTTCAAAATAGAATTTGAACATGCCATGAATCTGAATTCAACAGCCAAGTATAAATAATAGCAAAAATATAACAGACATCTACAAGATCTAGTTACATGCATATCAAGTAAGTGCACATAATGTAATTGTTGGCCAGTAAGAGAACCCTCAAATTTTATAAAAATATTTTGAATAGGGGCCGGGGATATAGCTCAGTGGTTCTGGCGCCTGTCTTGCAAGCTCAAGGACCCGGGTTCGATCCCCGGTAACCACATACCATACTGGGCGTGGAGACTCACCCCAGCAGCAACCAGTACCACATACCACAGTACTGGGCGTGGTGGCTCACGCCTGTAATCCCAGCACTCAGGAGGCAGAGGCAGGAGGATTGCTCTGATGTTAGTTTGAGGCTGAGCTCAGGGCCAGCCTGAACTACAAAGTGAGACCCTGTCTCAAAAAAAAAAAAAAAAATCCTAAAAAAAATTTTTTTGAATAATCAAAGAAGCTAAATTGATTGATAGATGTAAAATAAAAATTTACATAAATTCAAATAAATTAAAAATCAAAGTACAAAAAATAATTGGATATTTTACAAGAAGCTTATAAATAATCTGGATAAAAAGGAGTCAGGAAGAACCACTTAAAATAACTTGTTTTAGACAAATCACGGCTTTAGCAATTGTAAATAAGTAAATTTCAAAATGACTTCTGATTCATATCTGTTGTTTTTATTTAAGAGTACCAACTGTGTGGTTATAAGAGAAAAGCTCAAGGGCCAAGGATTTAGCTCAATGGTTCCGGCACCTGTCTTGCAGGCTCAGGGACCTGGGTTTGATCCCCAGTAACCACATACAGTACTGGGTGTGGAGACTCATGCCCAGCAGCAATCACTACCACATACCACAGTGCCAGGCATGGTGGCTCATGCCTGTAATCCCAGCACTTGGGAGGCAGAGGCAGGAGGATTGCTGTGATGTGAGTTGGAGCCTGAGCTCAGGGCCAACCTGAACCACAAAAGCGAGACCCTATCTCAAAAAACCTTAAAAAAGAAAAAGAAAAGCTCAAGGGCCAAGGATTTAGCTCAGTGGTTCCGGGGCCTGCCTTGCAAACACAAGGCCAGATTTTGATCCCCCAGTAACCACATACAACCAGGCACATGACTTTGGAGTGTGCATGTTACACTTAGCCTTTGACTTCTCCAATTCTTGGTAATTCTCTGCACTGGCCAACGTACTTCTCTTCTGCACATCTAATAAGGGCGATATGGAGGTACTTGGAAAGGCTCAGTAGAGCCACTAGAGTAGAATGCTCATGCATTTGCCTCTTGCACTCTTCTGGATGAATTTCACTTATCATAATATCCCTATCCTCCATAACCATGAGGAGCAGAATTGACTGATTTAATCCTCTTTGGAATAGTCAAGTCGTTTCAGAGCTAAACTCCTGTAAGAGAAATGGATAGTGCTATAATTGAATAGCTGAATTGGCAGAGCAAAGAACAGGACATAAATTAGGAAGCAATTGACACTAAGAACTCTTTTCTCGTACACCAGAAGCAAAGCATGGAGAAAACCAATTAAGTTAAACATGCCATCACCCATTAACAAGTGTATAATAACACTTTGTGGTTTACTTTTTCCAACATTTCACTGAAGTACAGTCTTATGAAACTATATATATATATAATTTTTTTTCTATACATATTGTTATTATTCAGCCTGGAAATTTAAAACAAATCAAGTGAATCCATAGGAAGTTTATTCATGGCACACTAGATAAGGATATATACTGCAGCATTTCACTGCACAGTTATTATGCGTGCTCCTCTGAACATTGGAGCCAAGTTTGAATTTGAGTGATGTAGGCATGTCGTGTACCCTCCAGAACTCTGCTGCCCCACTCGTCTGAACTGTCTTATACCACAGGCTTGTTCATTTTTCTTTCCTGTCTTATCTCTGAAGTTGTGTGTGTGTATTAGTGCCTGTTCTAGATAATCAGATCTTCACTGAAGTAAGATCTCTACGTGCATTTTTTGGGTGGAGGGGGAATTACTGTAATCACAGATCATTACTTAATCTACATGAGCTGTAACTTTAATAATCATAACATGAGATCAAAGTATTATATATTAGAGTATGATATAGCAATAAAAGTTCCCAGGGAAGCAAAAAGTAAAAATAGGGAAACTTTCTTATATATCTTTCAACTCTTTCAAGCCAAATAAAACAAAATAAACTTATTTTTCCTTTGATGAAAAGAAAACCAGTTTAATTTAACCTCATTAAAGAAAATATTAAATATTTGGAAGATGCTTATTTATTTTGGTTTGTATAGCATGAATGCTATAAATGAAATCAAGAGACTTCTTTGTTCAATCACCATGCAACTATTTATTTATATATTTTTGATACTGGGGATTGAACCCAGCACCAGCGCTTGTGAGGCACCAACAGGAACCACTGAGCTAAATCTCCAGCCCAAACATGCAATAGTTTAATGTACACCTATGTCTCACAAATAGGTTTGTGGGCAAAAGAAGCAATGGACCTTTGCAAAGTGAAATGAACACGTTATCACATTACTCTGCCAAGTGTTCACACAGTGCACAGTACAACAAAAGCCCAGAGCAGAGAACTAGACTCAAGAAAACCAATGGGCTTCCTTGAGTAGGGAGCATGAAGATCAAACTTAGGGCCTAGCCAAATAGACATTGGCAAGTTAAACTAGGATCTATCATAGTAGACTAATGGAAATTAGTTGCTAGAGTTTCAACAGACATGACAGTAGTGTTTATCATTTTCTTTTATTTTCCATTTTCTTTTTTAGTTTTTAAAGACGGTCTCACTTTGTAGTTCAGGCTGGCCTTGAACTCACTACGTAGCTCAGGCTAGCCTTGAACTCATGGCAATCCTCCTACCTCTGCCTCTTAAGTGCTGGGATTAAAGGCATGAGACATTATTCCTGGCTATTATTTTATTTTCATAAAGAATACTCCAACAAAATGTGGAAAATAGGACAGAATATCTGCACAAAAGTGGCTCAAATCCTATAGAATCAGCCAGGTCTGAGATATCTGAGGCTGGATTTTGGTAGAGATAGCAGAAGCGAGGATTTTTGCAGGATGTGCAAGTGAAAAAGAGTGAGCGAGAAGCAGGAGTCAAGCATGATAGCTGACTTTTGACTCTTTTTATGAAAGCTTTCAGTTTTGTATTTCAAGACAGGAAATGTTGAAATAAGAGCCAAGTTTTTCTTGGAAGGAAGTTAAAATTATATATACATTATCCTGGACATATTCTTAAAGAACTTAGTCTGATGAAGAGCACAGACAAATGCTATGTTTTTAGTAAAATATGTGAGGTGAGCACCATGGTAAAGGTGTGCATGAGGTGCTATGGAACACAGGGCAGAATTGAGTTCATCCTGAGGGTTTGGGCTGTGCATGGGAGGTGCTCCCTGATTTATGACTTGAAGGGTGAGCTGGAGTTTTCTGGATGCTTGAAAGGAAGTATCATTAAGAATAGGGAAAGTATTAGCAACAATGAAACAGTGGACAGTGTGTAATAAAAATAATGGAAGTGTGAGGGATACAGGTGCATTTCCAACTAGTTGTGGTTATTTTCCAGAACTACTGGTTATTTTCCAAATTTGTGACTATGTAAAATTGTATTCTGTACCAATGCAACCATTCTGTTTTCTACTGTCAGTATTTGGGAAGCACATTACTATGTTTCATATTGTATTACATGATATTTAATAAATTACATAAAATATTCAGTGCTGTATTACATGAAATAATCTTTGTGTCAGATGATTTGGCCAAATTTTGTGTTAATGTCATTGGTCTAAGAATGTTTAAGGTAAGCTAGGCAAATGTATGATATCTTGTAAGTGAGATATGATCATGATATTTCCAGCTTAAAATGATCTTATGAGGACATCACCCCATCATTATAAGTTGAAAAGCCCTTGTTCTGATGTATTTAGAAATAATGAAACATTCCATATAGCTCAAGGAACTCTGAAAGGGTATAGGATACAAGACTGAAAAGACAAGTTGCAAGAAGTTTCAAAGTTTTTACCTATGTGGTGGCCATGTCATTTATTGTCTAAACCAGTATAATTTAATGAGCGGGAGGGAAAGCTATCCAAGTTTATAGTAAGAGAATTGCTGTGACTTGTGTGTCTGGGAACCAGGATCTAGATTACCTGGGTCTTGGAGCTGTCACTGGCCTTTGAAGGAGGACAGGAGAGTAATTTGGTGGGGGTAGGGGTTTTATAAAGGCTGCTGTCGGTGCACCTGTAAGAATGAATGCAGGGTCTTCTTGACACTTCTGTGCTCTTAATTAGGGCTTTATACATAAATTTTACTGATCATTTGGCTATTCACTTTCCAGTTTCTATTTATTTTGATGAAAAA
>PVIR01017603.1:0-34654 GCA_004026965.1 Petromus typicus | reverse complement strand
CCCCTCCAGATTCATTCGTGAAAGCCTCCAACCCTATGGTGGGTATATTTGAAGACACGGCCTTTGTGGAAATAATTGAAATGAGATGAGGATAAGTGAGTGGATATCTGATCCCGTAGAATGCATATCCTCATAGGAAGGATGCTGGAGTGCTTCTGTGATTATGTACCAAGGAAAGGCCGTGTGAGGATAGAGTAAACGTTGGCCATCTGTGAGCTGCAGAGACAGTGCTCCAGAGCCCAGCCGCACTGGCTCCCTCGCCTGAGATGTGAATGCTCCAGAGCTGTCAGCAGATTCACAATATTACTGTTGTTTAAGCCACTCAGTGTATGGTATTTTTGTACAGCATTCTGAGCAGACTAATACTGATAAATATTCAAATTGTTTATAATTTTCCCTTCTGTAGATTGTTTAGATAAACTTTTTACATATTTTGACCTGCTGGATCAGATAATATTGCTGTTTTGTATATTTTGTGAAAGTTTATTTTTTTATGTGTGCTAAGAAGTTGAGGTAATGGAATGAACTCCTCTATACACATCCACCTAATTTAAAAATTGTTCTTCAAGCACACAGTTGAAAAAAATGCCCTCGTAAACAGACTGTCACCATTTTATCCTGAGCCCTGCCTCCTGCATGGCAGGAATGGTGCCAGGAAGTGCTTTTAGTTTTGACACAGATAGAAAGCAGTGCCCAGGCCCTGCACTGAAGGGGAGAGAAGAGTGGGGTTAACATTGTTGATTGCATCTGTGTGTCTTCCACCTCTGTCCTGTCTGACTCATGGTCCCGACATTCTCATTCCTCAGTCCTTGGGCACAGGGCTCAGCCACCTGTCACTCAGCCGTCTGCCCTGTCCGGACACGTGACCAGTAGGCATCTTTGGCCTCAGATAACTGGGCCAGCTCTGGAGTGAGAAAGAAGAGAAGAGTAAAGGAGCCTTCCAAACTGCTGTTTTTCCTTGGATTAAGACAAATCCGATAGCCAGCGTCTGCTAAATGTATTCTGTGAAGTTCTGTCTTCAGCTGGTGAGCAAGCCCCCTTCAGAAGGGGGGGGCGATGCACCATGGGTTACCATGGGGACAGACAAGCTGTAAGAAATGTCCCAGTTGGATCCCAGCTTGGTGAGGTTTTCACAGTTTGGGGTAATTTCTCAGTCAGTCATCCATTATGTCACATCTGGTGAGTAACTGGGGGTGTCTCCTGTCCAGATGTGTCTTGAGTCTCCTCAGGCAGAAGGCAGATCTTAAAAGTGAGGGGATTATGGGTGTCATTCATTTGTAGACAGCTTCTGGAACTCATTGGATGGGGCAAAAGGTGGGCACAGATATTTTAGTTGAGTCTTTGCTTACTGGTCTCAGTGGGTAGTTCTCTTGGTTCCCGGAATCTTTTGTCATTTCATATCCCTGGAGAGAAGGAGTCAGAAGATTGTTGAAAAGAGAAGGGTCTCTAAGAATTGATCGCTGTGCCAGCCAGCCCTGCTGTCCCCTCCCACTGTATGCAGCAGGTCTGTTCTTTTCAGAGTCCCATTTTCTACGTAAAAAGAATCCATTGAATGGTTCCGGTTGAAAGCTGCACTTCAGTTACAATCAAAATCATGGAATGAATTCTGTGATCAGAATCATGAAAAGAATTAAGTTTGTGAACCAAAGTACCACTGATCTGGCCTCCTCTTCCTGTCCTTCTCTCCTAACTTTGGAATGGAAAGATTAGGGGACATGGGAGCCATGGCTCCCAAGGGTCCTCAACATGGCACTGAGGCCACCACGATGGGCCTGGTCACCACCTCCATCCTTATTCACCCTGTCCATCTGGCTGCCAGCCAGATAAACACATTTTAGTCCTCCAAACCTGACAAGATCTCTTGTACTCCAGAACAGACATTCCTTTCACGAAGACTGCTCTACCTCCTCCTATTTCCTGGTTTAAATATGCCTTTCCAAAGACTTCAGTCCCCACAATCTCACTGGACTCTCTGAAAGGCTGATGTAGGTGTGTCTCCTGAGTCCTGTGTGTCTGAGAGTCCTTGGAGAGCAGGAAGCCATTGAGATGGTCGAAGAGCTGCTGGCCCCCAGCCTGCAGAGGAATGTCTCACACTGAACACAGGCATGCATGCGTGTGTGTGTGTGTGTGTGTGATGCCCCCAGTAGAGGCCTTTCAGGATAACCCACCAAATGGACTCTTCTCACATTAGTGCCTCTTAAGTAGCATCATGCTGTGCTGTCCTCCATGTCAGGACCCTTTGTCAATTAGACCACAGGCTTTGACCAAGGACAATGAAAGGGCTTGTTTCTGAATTTTAAAATCAATTGTAGCTAATTAAAAAATAACTCATTGAACTGTTAAACCAGTTCGGAAACAATTAAGATAATTAAAATATCAGCACCTTAACTGAGACTGAGCAATGAGCTTAAAAAATAAAATTAATTTAAAAAAAAACTTAGATGGAGCTGGTAATTAACTGACTTCTAAATTCTATGCTTCTTAGCTCGACAAAATTCTCATTAAATTAATTCATTTTTGGTCTTTTTTCCTTTGAGAGAAATTTTGATAAAAATTATTTGAGAAAGTGTGTGGGTTTGTATCCTGGGCTAGTTACTGGTTTCTGTGTGCAGGAAAGATGAAACTAAGCACACAGGGATCCTGTGTTGTGTTTTTCACATGGTCTTTAGGTCCTCGTGAGTTCTGCAGGGAAGGTGATACAAGATATAGGGGGCAGAGGGCTTTCCCATCCTCCAGAGACAGCTCTATCCCTTGCCTGTTTTGGAAAGAGGGAGATGAAAGACGGAAACTTGGAGCACAGACTCCAAGAACTCCCTAGTCCATGGCAGTGAGATGCAGCCCTGGGCTGTCACTAACGCCCATCTCCTGTCCCCATCTTTTTACCTGAACAGTTTCTCCAGCCTGACTCAAGGGTGGCTCAAATGCCACTTATTATTCATTGGGATCTCTTATCACTCCCTTTAGAAAGTGGAGCCACACAGCCCTGTCCAGGCCTGGCCCTGAGAGCCTTTCAAGGGTATCACCTGAGCCCAGCGACTGCTGGGAAAGGCATGTCTGGGAGCCCTGCATTTCCATGGAAATGAAATACTCTTCAATCCGGGTATTGCTGCTTTGCAAAAATAAAATGCATCCCAGTAATTAAACAAACTCTGACAGCTTGATTTTTGTGACATTTTTTTCCCCGTGGCATTCATTTATTCTAAATAATTCACATCGATGTTTGAAGCATTCAGACCCTGGTAATTAATTTTAGCAGACTTGATTTCTGTATGGAAATTTTAAAGTATGTATACATGGTTAAATAACTGACATTCCTATTAGTATTTTTTGGTTGTAGATTTATGTGGAGTTTTTTTGCATTAAAAAGGATTAGCCTCAGTATTGTAAAAAGTGTTAGCTTCTAGGGAGCCAAATATGGAGATGCACCCCTGGAACTCTAGCCCACAGAAAGGTTATCCGTACCAGTTTGCTCCCTACTGGGGTGACAGATGATCAGATCATGGAGACAGAACTGACCCAACCATGAGCTGATGCACACAGCAGGAGTACACGCAGGGGTGCAGCGGTCCAGTGCTGGACTCTCCATCCTGTGGTGGCAGTGGTGGTACTGGACACGCACCCCTGGGGCATGGGCAGTGAAAGCTGGTGCCACCTCAGGCAGGACCCCTGGATGCCCACCCCCTCAGTTATGTCTGTTACACCTCATGTTGCTCTGAGGACATCCTGAGAACACAGTGACATGAGTTCTATACTCAGAATGAGGCAATACCCCGTAATCCACTTTGATGATCAACAGAGCTTCAGTGCTGGTGGCGTATAGTGAGGAGCCTGGGGTCACAAAGCAGGTTATCCAGCACCCTCTGCACCGCCAGCTGCAACTTCTCTTTAAGAGACATTGTCCCGATAGGCGCCCTCACAGCGGCCATGTTGGATCTTGTGAGGATTAAGTGTGGTAATCCAATTAGTGGGCTTAGTTCACTGCCGATGTGTCAGACGCCCTCAGCGAGAACTATTGTTCTTGTGATTATGATGGCTTATTATCCACTCCAGGAACAAAATACAAACCTGAAAAAAAACCAGATCTGTCCATAGTGCTTAACATGTACCAGGCCTGTTGTAAGCACTTTAAGATATTAATTTGTTATAATGCTTGTGACAACCACCTAGCGATAATAGGCCTTGTCTTTATCCCTGTTTAATAGAAGAAGGAGCTAAGCAGAGGCCAGATTCCATCCCGGGAACCCCTGGCCCCAGGCTCTGTGCTCTGTCCTACTGCGTGTGCTGAGCTCGAGATCTCACGACTTCCCTTGACATCTCATGGTACTGTCAGCAGTGAACACTGGGGAAGTTGGCTCCTGAAGCAAAAGGAGCTCAAGCTGTGCCCTGAAGTTTCCGTGCAGTACTGCAGATTTGGGCATCTGTCATGCTAGGCCAGCCTTCTAGTCTCCATCTCTAAGATGAATTTAAATGGAGGTCTCAGTCATTGGGGACACATGGCACCTACTGGGGAAAATGCCTCAGTTGGTAACTTTAGCAAGGCTATGTGGTTCCGGATTTTCTGAAATCCATCAGTTAAAGAAGGATACAAAGGACTGCCATGGTTGTGGTTACATAGGAATCCTTAATTACTGATCCAGTTTTAGGGGAGTCTTGGAAAATAAGTCAGAGCTGGCTGTGCCATAGCTCTCCGGAAAGAGGGTAAAGGTGGTGTTCATGCCAAAGGAGAAGGTAACTGTCAGGGACTACAGCAGCCTCCTGGCCTGTTGTGCCCAGCTTGACATTCTCAGGGACTAAGAGTTGCCCGTGGGACCACATGGCTCTCGACACAGCCTCAGAGGCCTGGAGGGCAGATAGAGGTATCTGTGCCACTCATTCCAAGGGGTGATCTCAGTGTAAGAGCTCGGAGTGCACCTGCTCCAGGGCTCAGGCAGCCTCTCACATCTGGGTGATCCTGTTTGTCTTCGCTAAGCACCAGGAATCAGGGTGTAACCTTTGGGGAATCAGTTGTGCCTGGTTCTTCCCTTGGAACCAGGATCATGGTGCTGTCCTTGTCCTGACTGACCTAAGAATGCTGTGAGTCCTGCACACAGCTGCCACTGCTCCTGGAAATAAGGAGCCTCCTGCACTGTTCGGGCAGCAGAAAGCCCTTTGAATGTTGTATTCAGGACCTTTGAGATGTTCCCAGCAGCCATCTGGAGAACATGGTGTTCAGATTTGGGGCTGAGGAGGGAAGTGAAAAATTGTGACTTAGCTGTGTGACAGCTGAAAGCCTAGGGGTGAAGGGGACATTGGCATTTCTTAGAGCACTTTCGCTGGCCCTGCTTGGAATGCCGATTTGCTTACCAAATGTTTGTATGGGCGTGATATGGGGGAGCTTCCCCTCCCTGGCTATGGACAGCAGCTATGAAAAATTTACCACCTAATCGGGTGTAGGCCTTGGAGCTGGGAGATGGAACAATTGCTTTTGTTTTGCAGAGAATTCTCCAGGGCCTCTTCTGTGCCGATGATGAGCATGTGCGCCTCGGCATGCAGACTGCTGATTAGCCCGGAGCCTGCTGCTCAGCTTCCTCTAGAAAACATTACAATATATGAACTTCTGTCTCAGAGGACCTTTTCTGGAGCTACTTGTTTGAGTCAGTCCCCCTGCCCCAGTATTCTCTGCCACCATCCGCACTGAACTGATTGAATTTCTCATGATTGCATGTGTCTGTGCCAGTCTTCGTGCTTGACTTGCCTTTTCTGTCTCTGCTTTTTCATAATTCTACCCATCCCTTGTGATCCAGTTCACATATTAATGCTTCACTAATCCTTGCCCTAGAAATTGATCTCTGTTTTTCTTTCAAGCTGTTATCATTTTATAAGCCCGTCATGGCCCTTATCTAATTCTGCCTTGCACAATAAATATTTATGTGTGAGCTTTTTTCTTCTCCTTATTTGGTTGTAACTGTGTGTGGCACAAAACTGACTTGCACATCCTGAAGTTCTCTAAAAACTTAAATAGGTTATTTGTGCATATAGATGGTGTTTATTGGAGTGAAGCAGAAAATATTGTCCTTAAGGACTTTTGTGTGGTAGAAATAAGTAAAATTAAACATGGATGAAATAATAAAAAGCAACAGCAGGTAAATAACCCAAGGAGTTATTTGGATCCTATAAGTCTAAAGATATTTTTAAAGCAATTCCTGCCCCAAATGAAAGTGCTGACACTTTTGAAGCACCAGGGAATCATGCTCTGATGCTGAAGAAGCCTGTGACAGACACACAGGTCCCCTGGGTTGGATTCTGTTCCAGGCATCACCGTCCTCAGAAAACAGCACAAATTGCAAACATGCAATTGGTTTATTTTTCTGAACAGCAGTAGAAATTAAATTCTCCTGGAGGCCCTAACCTCCTTCGTCTCTTCCTCTCTTTTCACCTCAGCCCTGGACCCATCCAAGGACCCCTGTCTGAAGGTGAAGTGCAGCCCTCACAAGGTGTGCGTGACCCAGGACTACCAGACGGCCCTGTGTGTCAGCCGCAAGCACCTGCTTCCCAGGTAAGGCAGAAGCACGAGGGCTGGATCCAGCAGTGCACGGCAGGCGGCTCATCAAAGGCGCCTGATACTTGGTGTGGGAGAGCATCGAGCTTATGCTGCTGTTTCATGTGTGGTGCCTCTATTCTTGCTATGGCACGGGTCTCCCTTGTCACTCACCCACTCAATCCCTTTATGTCTAGTACACCTTGACTCTGAGTCCTCGTGTGAGCAGATGCACAGAACATTCCTTCTTGGCCATTCTCGGAGCCCTTCCTCCTTGCTGAGAGACTCCAGCATCCAAAATACTTAAATCTGGTAGCACAGGGGCTGGACCCTTAGCTCCTGGTTGTATCTGACAGCCTGACTGATGATAGTTCAAGGCCCTGAGGCCCAGAGACTCTTGGCTTCCATCCTTCACCATCTCAGGTGCATGTCACTCTGCTAGTTCCTCAGGTGCAACGTTTGATATCCCCACCTGTTCCTCCTGCCACAGATGAGTTCTGCCTTTTCTGGTAGGGGGAGATGTAGGCACACACTTGGCATAGTACTCTAGGTTCTTCAACTGTGTGTGTGTGTGTGTGTGTGTGTAGGCCACATGAAGTCCACTGCAAGTGTCCTCCAAGAATTCAGAATGCAGACTTTCCTAGAAATGTCACACAAGAGATTTTTTGTATTAAACTCAAATCTCTTCATGGGGCATCAACTCCCTTGGTGTTTAGACACATCCAGGCATATGGTATTTCCCTTGGAACATCATGTTTCACATTTTTCACTTTCATAGAAAACGAATCCTCATCTCCCATATATGTCCTGGTGACACTAATTTGCAGTGGTTTGGGGCACACTTTGACTGGTGAGGCTCATTGAGTCTCAGTGCCATATGTGGCCATGTGGCAGAGTAGGAGGCCCCATCCAGTCACTTCATGATTGTGAACTTGTCTTTTATCATCTGTTCAATGGGTTTAATGACAGCACTTCAGCAAATATTGCAAATGCATGTTTGTGTGAAAGGTGAACAAGGGTGACGGGGTATGATATACGTGAGTGTTGTGTCTGATGATGGCTGTTTCTGCAGGACAGTTGCTAAACAATTATGACAGTAATTATTATCATTCGTTTGGGGAGTTCATGTAGCAGTGCACAAAGTTGCATGCGCCTCACAAAAAGTGAGCCCCCTGCCAACCCCTCGTCCCCTTCCCAGCCTGCTTGCGCTGCCCTTGTGGTTCTCATGGGAGTGAGTCTCGGAGGTGTAGTGTGAGGATTACAGCTTCATTTCTGCCGCCCCTTCTGTGGTGCACAGTGACACAGGACTGTGAAGACAGCTGCTTTTCTGATAGTGGGACCTGTTCACTGATTGGGAAAATGGCCCAAAGAAGCAGCTTCAGCCTAGGTGGCTCATCAGGGTTTGGGAGGTGATGGCCCAGGGGAGCCTCACAGTCGTGTTTGCAAGATTGGCGTCCAAGCCTCCTCCTGTCCCTCTCAAGGCTCAGCCATTCAGCCCACGTTACCAGGCAACTGCGTATCTCTGCGAAGAGTGTTGGACACTTTCCCAGATGAAGCAGCTGTGCCTCTGTATCACATTCAGGGATCCCCTGTGATCAGGGAGGCGCATTGGCAACTTGATTCAGTTATGAGTCGGGCGCGGTCATTCTGCCAAACATGCAGGTAGCCTTCCCAGCCACTCCAGCTCCATGCAGCCCAGGGGGCAGTCCTGGCCCCACACAGCATAGAGGCGCTGGGCCTTCCCTGCAGGCACACTTTAGACTTGGGCTGTGTGAGCCTGCGGCCGCAGACAGGACAGCAGCTGTGTCCGCCAGAGCCATCCTAGCTTTTCCTGCCTTGCAGACAGTGTGCAGAAGCTTCTGCGTGCACACAGCTGTGACTGCGGCGCTCTGGAGCTGACTGAGCAGTTTTGAAAAGGGAATAGGAGGCGAGCGGAGCATCCAGGCTTCTCCACGGAATTCTTCTCCTTTATTGGGTGGTATTTGCATTTATTTCCGACAGAGGCTTCAGCCGAACTCATATTCTTTTTGAGAAGTCTTTGGAAGTTTTTGCTTTACTTCTTTTGCTGTCAAGCAGGACTGAGTGGGGTAGGAGGAGGAGGGTACTGATTTGTGCATCCTTCCTGCTCTCCAAAGGGCTATTTGTTCGAGAGAGCAGTGTGGAGGCAGTCTGGAGTCCAAAAGCCTCTCCCCAAGTGACTTTAAAAAAGGTTCCACCAACCTTCCCATTAGGCAGTGCTGTGGCTGAGCTCTCCTCCTGAGCCGATGCCCAGCCCGCCTTGGTTTGTTATTTTGAGATAAGGTCTAGTTAAGTTGTCCAGGCAGGGTTTGAACTTGTGATCCTCTTGCCTCAGCCTCCTAAGTAGCTGGGATTATAGGCTTGAACTACTACACCCAATAGCAGTCTATTTTGATACAATGATAATGCTTCTTATAAAATATCAAAGGTCAGGAAAGTGAAGACATGGATAAGGTAATGGTAATATTATCTAAAACAGTAATTAAAATATTGCTGTATATTTTGGTCTATTTTATTGGTCATGGGTTTTTATTGGTTAGCAAGTGATATCTATATTGTATATAAAATTATACTAGATGATTTTCAATTATGTTTGCTGTAAATTAATGTCATCATACCGTTTACGTGCATGTCAATGTTGATTATTTAACATTATGTACAAATTAACTTTAGATGTGTTATAAACCTCAATATAAAAGGGAAAAGTTTAAAGCTTTTAGAAGAAAATAAATGGTGAATATAAAATGAGGTCAAGAAAGATTTAAGTAGGACACAAAAACCATGAATAGTTGGTGGAAAAGGAAAAAGAATCAACAAATTAGATTCTGTTAACATTTAAAAAGATGCTTTTATAAAAAATATGCCCAGGTGTGGTGACACACACCTGTAAGCCCAGCCCTCACAAGGTAGAGGCATAAGGATTGCCAAGAGTTCGAGGCCAGTCTGATCTACAAAGTGAGACCCTGTCTTAAAAAAAAAAAGAAAATCGAAAAAATATTAAAAAGATGCTAAGTGTGGAGGCATGCACCTGTATAATCCAAGCAATCAAGAGGCTGAAACAGGTGGGTCTCCACCCAAGGCCAGCATGAGCTACATAGATAAGGCCAAACTGAAACACAAACTCAGAACAAACAATAATAATAAAAGAAACAATAAGGGAGGTCACAGTGGGAAAAATATTTATAAAACACATTCAACAGAAGATTCAATTCTACAGTACAGAAGGAAAGCATATGTACATGAAAAATGGGCAGTTGAATATTCATATCAGCTTTATCTGTAATTGCAGAAATGTAGGAAATAATTCCAGATGTGCATCAGCAGATGAGTGGAGAAACAGGTTATGACGTATCCATTACAGTAGATTACTGTTCAGTGTTAAGAAATAGACTTTTGATACATCTAACAACACAGATGAAGCTACTGTTTATTTTAAATGAAAGAAAGTTGATCTCCACGAATTCACTGCCTCTGCCCCAGGGGCCAGGGCAGGAGATGACCCTGAAGCCTGCAGAGGGCTCCGCTCTCCAGGGCTCTATGCTGATCAAGTTTCCTGGTTCTGATTTGAGGGTTCTGTGCATGTGGCAGATTGGGACTGGGCTGCAGCTCCTTGGAGAGAGCCGAGCATTGATTTTTTTTTTTTCTCTCTCCACTGCCATTGATTTTCATTTGGAGAATGGAAAATTGAAGCATTTGTTTTAAGCCTCCCAGACAATGCAAATTCTCTCATTCTGCAAGTCCGTTGTGAATGGCAAGAAGGGATGTCAGGACAGAACCTACAGTGTCTAAGTGGACCCTTCAAAGCCTTGGGGAACAGTGGGATCTCATCTATTTTTAAATAAGGAGCGACATGGCCCAAGTTCCCGGAGGGCTGGGCCTCTCTAATGTAATGGCCCTTCATCTCCGCTTCCTAACTATCTGGAATAACAACTAATTCTCTGCACTAGCAAAGAATTCAGATCCAGTCGAGGCTTTTGGTACAGTAGACCAATCCGAGAGCTTTTTCTCTTTTATGTGAACTTGAAAAAAAGAATCAAAGTGTTTGAGGTCAGAGAGAAGTACATCACAGAATGTGCCTCAAATACCAAACTCTCAGAGGATATTTGAAAGGATAACAGTTATTTCATCTCAGTTTTGTTTTACAACAAAGCACTGCCTCCTGCTACAGGGGGCTTTGAACCGGCTGATTATACATACACGTTTGGAAGACACACAGCTATGCAGACGTGGTTGGTTCCTGGATGCCTGGATCGCTTCCCTGTGTTTCAGATCTCAAAACATTGCCAATTACTTGTGCTCTGTACTGCCTGCCTCAGTCTCCATGAGGCAGCTCAGGCCCTTTCTTTAAGGGGCCCCGTGAAATGCCACAATCCCTGTTTTAAATCCAAAGGGTCTTCTTGGAGTGTGTTCTAGGTTTAAGTGTGGTGCTCATGAGGGCTTGCCGCTGTGCCCCAGCGGACCATAAAGTTAATGCTACTTACTGAGCTTTGGTTTTGCCCTTTGGAGCTACCTTTCTAAGGAGCAAGCCTTCCTTATGTTTTGGGGGCAAATGCATGCCATGGGTATATAATCCAAACCAAAGCTAACCTGCCAAGTGCACCCCCCCGCCCCGGGAGGAAGAAAGGAAGGACACACTACTTGTCCACTGACTGTGTGCGAGGCTCCCTGTGCGGGGATCTGGTGGTGATCTGTCCAGTTCAAGCACCACTCTTCATTTCTAGACGGGATCGTTCAAGTTCAGGCACTAATTGACCTGGTGGGACAGGCCCAGCCCAAGGCAGTCTGGAAACCATGTTGGCCATCTCTTCCTCCAGACTCCATGCCCTTGTCTGTGTCATGTGGCCACAGGGTCTTGGGAACTCTGGGAGGCCACTGCACTCTCCACACCTCCAGAGGAGCCACACACCGGTGTGCCATGGTCTTGAGGGACCCACTCCTCCTGTCTCTGTGCCTTGTGAAGTGAGGGGTCTCGGCCTGGGGACTGAACTTATTTCTTCCCAGGCAGTAATTCTCATTTTGTGGTGTTTCAGAGAACGTGTCACTTTAACTGCTATACATCCATAAGAGTTTTTTTTTTTTTTAATCTACCAAAATATTGCACAGGCCTTCACTGCGCATGATTTCATAACTCAGGAGATCAACATACCTTCCCTGTTCCTTTGCTCTCCTCTCTGAAAGAGAACATGTGGACTGGACGATGTTCATGATGGGAGCACCAGAGAGAGAGGCAGCTCACGATGGTGTGTTTGTCTTGTCCTGCCTTGTTCGCCATTTTCACTTTGTAGGTCATGCTTTAAAAGCCATCTGAAGCCCGTGGTAGGTGGGTCAGGCCCACCTGAAAAGGGCTGTCAGTGCCCCGGTCTCCTGCCCCGGGGTTGGGGGGAGGTGTAGTTCCTGGGAGTGGCCCTCGAGGGCCAAAGTCTGCACCCCAGAAGCTTGTCGTCTCCTCTCCTAGGTTCCTGGGTCTTTTTGCCTTAGAAGGAAGCAGTTCCTGTTCTCTCTGGGATCCAGAACACTGAATCAGTTTTTTCGAACCATTTTCTATGTATAGGAGCTGGGCCATGTTTTACGGTAGGATTCCAGTGGATGTGTGTCCAGGCGCCAATAAACCCTGCCTCTGTGAAGCTAGGAATGACTACTTCAGGGGCCAGAAGGTGGCTAATGACACCCTCTCATGTCCTCCCTGCATCTCTAGTACGAAGCGCTCGCTGCCCTGCCTGGAACGGTGGGACCGCAGATGCTAGGTTTCTGTGTATATCCTTCCCTGCTTAGGGAGGTGGAATGGACCAACACATTTCTTGCATGTGTTAAAAAGAGGAAAGTGAAGGGATTTGTGCCTGGTCCATCTGGGATTAGCTCTGGTGCTGCGCAGGTATAAATTTTATTAGCATGTGTGTCCCCTCACATTGAGGAATAAACAAGCTTGTCCCCCTCTGTGGTCCCCTGAAGATGTTAAATCCCCCAAATGATGGAGGCCAAAACCTCCAAGTTGTGGGGATAGCTCAGGGTCTGGGTAGACCAGGGCCTACGTGGCTCCTCAAGAAGTCTGTCGTCTTGTTGAACAGAAGTCATTAGATTGGATTTTCCAAATTTCACTTAAACCTATTCTAACTTTCTCACATCTCTTTTCTTCTTTGTTATTAACACACCACAATTGCCTTCTTGCTTCTCTGTGAAACTTAGGACCCCAGATCTCAGGTTTTCAGTTTGTACATTTTATATTAGATTTTTTCAACCGATAAACCATATAAAACATTGCTTATGGAAGTCATCCGCCATAGTAGGCCCCGTCAGGACCCTGACTGGGTTCTGCTACCAGAAAATAGGCTCAGGTTGATTTCAATGGCCATCTAAGGTGATCCTTAGAAAGACGTGTGTTAAGAAGAGTGCTCTCAAGCTAGTGTTGTGTGTTAAGGAGTGGGTGGGCCGAAGCCAGGCCTTGTGTGCACGGGCAGGAGAGATGGAGGTCAGCGAGTTGGGGAACTGTGCTAACTCCCCAAGGCTCCCTCTCAAGTGATTTGTAGGTACATGTGGAACTTGATGCAGCTGTGCTGCTGAGAACATGACTCTTCCACACCTGCCCGGCCTGTGATTCTCCCACAGCTGCAGGTACTAATGTGTCAGGCTTCCCACTAAAATGCAGGTCCAGGCTCGTCCTGGCAGTGGAGGCCTGGTGGGGAGGATGCGGCTCCGGCTCTCACCCCCTGTTGCTGTGAGATAATCCCAAATGGCATTCATGTCGGTGAGGTTTTTCGGCTCTGCAGTAGAACTGTATCCCTTCGTCAAGTGCCAAAGTGTTCTTCTGGTGTGTGTGGTGATGGCGGTGAAAGGCTTTGGGAAGTGAGCATTTCTTACTGTAACTCTGATAGGACCAACTTGGAAAACTGCTCTCAAGCTCCAGTGATGGTGAGTTAAAAGGGATTAATTCAGGGGGCCGGGGAGTTAGCTCAGTGGTTCCGGTGCCTGTCTTGCAAGCGCAAGGGCCCGGGTTTGATTCCCTGGTAACCACATAACAATACTGGGTGTGGAGACACCCAGCAGCAACTAATACCATATACCACAGTGCCGGGTGTGGTGGCTCACGCCTGTAATCCCAGCACTCGGGAGGCAGAGGCAGGAGGATTGTGATGTGAGTTTGAGGCTGAGCTCAGGGCCAGCCTAAACCACAAAGCAAGACCCTGTCTCAAAAAACCTAAAAAAAAGGGATTAATTCAGACTCCTGGATGCCTGGATAGCTTGGACTTACTGGCGCCCACTCTCTTTCCACCTGGCCCTTTGCAGCTGTCTGTGCCTCCTGAGGCCTCAGGCGTTTCCATCACTGGCCTAAGTTTACCTGTAAGGGCTTCATGGGCCACCGGCTCTAGAGTCTTCTCATCCTGACTTCTCCACCTGTTGGGCTTTATATAATTCTTTCTTCAACATATGTTTAAGGAAACCTTCCCTTTGGTGGACTCTGGTGTGCCCTTGGAATTCTGTGCTGAGACGACTTGGTTTGTTCTATAGATACTGAAATCATTTCTAAAGACAAGTGAAATGAAGTTAAGCTAACTAAGTGTCTCAGCACCTGTGATGAGTAGTAGGCAGCCTCAGCAGAGTTCTGTAAGTTCCCACTGGGCGGCCTCTTGGGAGGGGAGAGTGCTATGTGCTCCTAGGCAGAGAGCACAGGAAAGTGTTCTCTATGGAGAGAAAAGCCCGGGTGAGGGGTCTGAGTCTGGTAAGAAGGGAGAGGGCTTCCTGTGCTGAAGGAGGTAAGGAGAGGGAGGGGAACCAGGGGGCCCACGGTGTGAGGCTGGAGGGGAAAGCCCGGCCGGGTCCTGCACAACCTTGAAGTCCATAAAAAGCAGGTTTGGGTCTTGGCTATGAGGAGACACCTATGTGAGCAGAAGGGGGAACGTAGTAGAATCCTGTGGCATAGGGTGGCCTGAGTTTCCTTGAATTCTTTCTTGAATGGGTGCATTTAGAGAGAAGTTGGAGGGTGGAATGAGGGGGTGGAATACGTTTGTGTAACTCTATAAAGATCCTAAACATTTCAGTTAGAACCGAGTAGAAGAGAGTAGGGATAAAAATGTGTATGATCTAGAAAGTAAAAAATCTCATGAAATAACTGAGTGTGCTCACTTTTAATTATGGTCATATTTGCTATTGGGTTTCATGAAATTAGGAGGAGGAGAAACAATCATTCTGTAGTATTCTGCCTCCACCGAGTGCACGATCCTTCTTACAGGTGCAATTCGTTCATTTCATCCCAATGACCAGGGACTGCTCAACTCATTTTAATTCCAACTTTGAGAACATTTTTAGAGTGTAAGTCTAAAATCTCACCTAAACATCATGGGAACGAGAAGATACGGGTAAAACTGAAGGTACAATTCCTCCTCAGGCAAATTGCTGAGTGGTTACTAAGCTGTGAGACCAACATTCTGTGCAGTGGTTGGATAGGCATACAGTAGCAGTAAGCAGCCTTATTCCAGAAGGTTGTCATAGGAGATAAAAGGATGACGAACTCCAACAGGACACAACATTAAATCTTGAAGCTCAGTACTCATCCTCTTTGGCTTGATGGTTTCCCCTTCCATCCATTTCGGTGGAACGTCTTTGCTCCAGTCCCACCTGACAGCATTAGGACCCACTCATGTGGGGTTTATTAATAACTCCTCCCCCAACTCTGCTGGGAAAATGGTGGATCCTCAAGGAGTCAAGCCGCGCTGCCCCTCGTGGGCTGCACCTGGGTCTTGTCTCCACCTGGTCTGGAATCGCCCTGTGGTGGGTTGGTTCCCACCATTTACCCACTGGGCGTTCTCTGTGGTGATGCGCTAAGGCTTGGGCTTACGTTCTCCCCTGTGGGTATGGGAGCCCTGAGGATTTCTTAAAGGTAATTCTTGTCTTGCTTTGGACTGTAGCGCACAGCTTCTGTTTAGATGAATGCCTAATCTCCTGATCTTCAGAACCAGTGTCTGGTTGCTCCTAAAATTGTGGGTCCTTACTCATCTCCTTAACCAAGCAAGGCATCAGTTGGGGCCAGGGATTTAGCTCAGTGGTTCTGGAACCTGTGTTACAAGTGCAAGGGCTGGGGTTCGATCCCCCAGTAACCACATGACAATATTGGGTATGGAGACTCACACCCAGCAGCAGTCAGTACCACATACCACAGAGCCAGGCGTGGTGGCTCATGCCTGTAATCCCAACACTCGGGAGGCAGAGGCAGGAGGATTGCTGCGATGTAAGTTGTAGGCTGAGCTCAGGGCCAGCTTGAACCACAAAGTGAGACCCTGTCTCAATGAAAAAGTGTCAGTTAGGCACAACCTGGCTTTTTCTCCAGAATTTGCTTTATCATCTTTTATAATATGATAGTCTGAGAATTTTTCATGTCTTACGTCCTGCTACCATTTTGATTAACAATTTCATCTTTAAATCATATTACTCTAAGCTGTCAAGAGGAATCAGACCACTCCTTCAGCACTCTGCACAGATATTTCCCTAGCCAAATAATCCAGTTTCATTGCTTGCAACTTCTGCCTCTCACAAAACTCTAAAACACAAACACAATTTAGCCAAGTTCTTTGCCTTTTAAGGTGTAACTTTTCATCTGACTTCCAATAATGTGTTCCTCATTTCCATGTAAGCCCTCATCAGAGAAGACAACAGGAACAAATTCCTACCAAGATTCTGTTGAGAATTACTTAGGTTTGCTCTGAGAGGAGTTGGGCTTTCTGTATTGCCCTCTCTTTTCCCTCTGGGGTCTTACCAAGATTGCTGTTAAAGGTCCATTCCTAGAAGTGTAGGTAGGCTCTTTCTAGCTTGCACCTCTGAACTCTCCCAGCACTAACCACTACCCAGTTCTAAAAGTGCCAGTGTCCCTGTACATGTTGTCCTATTCAAGCTACCCCTTTTGGTGGTAGAGTTCTGTATCCAATTAGATTGCTGTAACAAAAATGCCTTGCACTTGGTGGCTTATAAATGAGAGAAATTGATCCTCATAGTTCTACAGGGTAGGAGGTCCAAAGCCAGCATGCAAGTATATTGGAGGTGTGATGAGGTACTTATTATGACTGTAATTTTTCTACATTCGTAGTGGGTAGGAAGGACTGGCCAGTCTCTGTGGTTTCTCAGAAGGCACCAGTCCAATTCACAAGGGCATGGACCTCAAGACCTAATCATGGTTCCAACACTCCACTTCCTTGGGAGCTAGGACTGCAGCATGTGCATTTCAATATCATAGCTGCTGTCTGTGGCCCTTGTCACACTTCCTGTCATGCGAATCCTACAGGCAGTATCCAGGTCCCCGCTGGGTGTTGGCCCCCTGAGGATACCACCTGCACACTCTATCAGGTGTGCAGGGCTCCTTTGGGCTTTGGTACACTGTATTCATAGCTTGTTTAATGGATGAGTGAATCAGTTAAGAGAAAAGCTGAGGATACAGGGCCAGGGTGAAGTGCCTAATTAGGAGAGCCACAGACTTGCACAGTGAGGTTTAGAGTAAGGACGAGGGCGGTTGCCGCCAAGAAAGAGGGTAGTGTATCCTCTTCCTTTAGTTTTCTGCACAGCCCCTACCTCATTCCTGGCAAAGAGAAAAGGCCTGTGACCCTCCCCAAGGATGTGGAGAGGGGATGTCTCAGGTGAGTGGGGGGGGGCGTCTCTCCTGTCTGAGGGAGAGTGGTGCTTCCGGACCTTGTACCATGGCCCAGCTGGAAGGCTGTTTTTTTAGGGTCTTGTATTTCTGTCCTCCTTTCCCTGGGCTACGTGGAATCAAAAGCCCAGCTCTCCCCTGGGCTGGGAATAAGATAATATTCATTGCACTGACCCCAGGAATCTTAGATTTTCAGCACTGCCAAATGTTTGGGAATGGCCTTTCGGGCAGCCTCAGGAAGGAACAAAGAACAGGAGAGGGACTCACTGGTGCCCACTCTGTTTCCACCTGGCCCTTCGCAGCTGTCTGTGCCTCCTGAGGCCTCAGGCATTTCCATGACTGGCCTAAGTTTACCTGTAAGGGCTTCATGGGCCACTGGCTCTTGAGTCTTCTCATCCTGACTTGTCCACCTTTGGGCCGAGGAATTCACCATTCCAGACCTGCAGTGACGGAGCACACAGTGAGTGTTTTTCTCATAGCTCTCCTGAGGAGAATGGCTCAGTCCTTCAGTGCTGCTCTTTACTGTATATAAGCCCAGGACACACCTGTGAACAGGTTGTTACGTGCTGGGTGGTGTGGATGTCCTGCCCGTCTAGCTGTTCTCCTGCTTACACACTTTCTCCAAGTGCCACTGTCTCCCCTTGTTTTGTGAGAGGCAGAGGGCTCCTCACCGTGTGTTTCTGTGCTGGCTGTCATCATCTTCGGGGCATTCTCACATTGATGGTAGAAGGGAATGGGGTACGGCAGTATGTTGGGCCTCAGGCAGATGACTGGTATGGGGAATGGAGCTGGGCCTTTTGGCTTTACAGATTGTCCTTGTGACTTGGTTTTGGAGAATCTCTATCACGTAAGTGAATAGGAATATACGTAAAGACTGTTGTGTAAACAAGGATGTTCACTGCCCTCGATCATGACTTTCCACAACTGGAAACATCTTCTGACAGACGAGCTTTGTTTGAGCTCTGCAGGATCAGAAGACTGCCTACTCAGCCTTTTGAGGAGAACTCACAGTGGCCAGTCATAAGGAGTTTCAGGATCCTGTACAAACAGCCTCCAGCACAAGCCAGTCATGCATGCGGGAGGGCTGAGTGTGGGAAAGGGTGGGAGAATACTGAGAGAAGAGGACAACTATAACAACACAAGGCAGTGTGGCTCGGCTCACAGCTCCTCATCCAGAACAGTCATTGCCAGGGCGGCTGCTGCTGTGAGAAGAAGCTCCTCTGCCCTCTGTCTCCTCTTCTCCCTCCAGGACTGGAAAGACAGCATTCAGGGCAGGGCCAGGTTAGAAACAGATCTGGCTGTGCCTACCTCCTGCTGTGCTGTTGCTGAGCAAAGGCTCCTCAGGTGCCACCCCTGGTCAGCGTCCAGTCTTCTCTGACCCTGACCCAGCAAGTTGTCATATCCCTGACACTATTTCTGCTCTATTTTGTGGACTGTCTCTTCTTAAATCAAGTCCCAGGCAGTCCCTCCAGACCAGGTTGCTTTGCTCCTGGTGACTGGAAAACTCATGTGTTTTTTTTTTTTTCTTCTCTTATACAGTCATCCCATAGTAATTAATTGCCCCAAGAAATGCAAGCAAATACTTTTAAGATTCTAACCCCAGAACCCTTGGTGGAATTGTAAGGATCTCCATCCTCATATCCCTGAGCTTGCAGACACTTAGCAGGAAGCTGTATTGGAAAAACCCCTAGCTTCTCTGACCCCTCCTGTGGAGAAGCATGGTTATGTATGCCTAAGAAAAGGATGCTACATGAAATTCCCAACCCTGGGCTTATTTGCTTTTTATTTTTATTTTTCCAATGAATGTGAGCATTGCTAAAGATTTCTTAAGGTCTCGGGGCCAGAGATGGACCTACTTTTCTTGGGCCAGTGAGCAAAGGACACTAGCACAACAAGAAATCAAACCGTAATGCCAAAGGTCAGTGGGTAAAAGTAACAATTTTTTTCTTCTGTTCCTTGTTGGGAAGAAATGGATTTTTTAAACTAAGTATCACTAGCTATTATCCTGAGGGAGTAAGGAAAGCTTCAACGTTCATTTACATTTCCCTAATAGTGTGCCATTATACTGCTTGGTTGGCAATTTTTCTTAAAAAAGCAGAAGTGTGTGTGTGTGTGTGTGTGTGTGTGTTTTTTTTGGCGTGAACAGTGTCTACATATATTCTCCAGAAGCCAGGCTTGTCAGCAAGCTGAACTTGGTGTTAAGCCCCACATATCTCTGCCTCGTAGAGCCCTCTTGGCCATTGGATGTGGTCTGTCACTCCCTTAATGGAAGGTGACTGCAAATGTCTCCAGCCAGTTAGGGACATTTTCATAATCGCATCAGCCTGCTAATCTTCATTAGTGAACACAAAACACTGAGGGCACTTGTGAGTTTAAGACCAGAGAATGGATTGACCAGGGTCCCTGGACATGTAATTTCTGTATCAAGTCTAAGGAAATCTTGATCTAAGTAATGTCCAGAAGCGTGTGAACCATCAGAGAGATGAGATGTGGTCAGACAAGTTTATTTTTAAGCAATCTTTGCCCATTGACCATACATTTTGAGTCTAAAATCTCAAGAATTTTGAGAAATTCTTATTATGAACAGCAAATTTCTTGAAACAAAGCCAGTAAGTTAGCATCTCTTCTAGATAAATTCAGCTTTCTAGTAATTACATGTAACCATTATGCTTAATACTAATCATTGAATTTAATGTGTTATAGGAAATACATTTAATGCAGTGCTACCTTTGAATTATTTACTTAATTTCTGGCACAGGGCAGGCATTCATAAGTGTGCTGAAAAGTAAGATTGGTTCCAGATTCTTAATCATGTTCAGAATGGTGGTATCTATGATTCTGGTAATTTTTTGTAAAGAGAGTCTTTCTATTTGAATGTAAACATTTTAATTCAAAGAGAGAGGATAGAACTCTCTCATTTCCCATAGAACTTGTGGGAGAATTTCTAGAGAAATGGGACAAATAAATGTGGATTCAGCAATATATACTCTGGAAATGCTTGGCTCTTTCAGATGTTGAACAAATTAGACTAGCAATAAAATGGTTATAAGAGAATCAAATGGAAGCAAAGCATACAGAGTCAGAAACACAAGCTATATGTTTTATATCCTTAATCTCAACTCTGCTGTCGCATGGAGGATTTTACTTAATGTAGTACAAGTTTGATGCTGTTTAGATGTAGTTGGGTCATTTTTGGTTTGTTTATATGAGCACATAGGGTTAGCACATTAAGGTGACTGAATCATCCTTCTCTCTTGTAGAGTGCACCCCACCCCCCCTTCTGCAGCCCAGGAGAGGGGCAGGTCATGAAGTGCCAGGTTGAACTAGAGTCTAGAAGCTGATATTCCATAGAGTCAGACAGATGATCATGTTTTTGGAGTTGCATGTGTACTGAGCACATAGCATTTCAGTGGCCCTGATGATACTCATAAGACTTCTAAAATACGAAGTTTGCTTCCAAGTTTGAAGGCACTTTAGAAATTGGGCTGTGGATAGGCTGGGAAGTGCACCATGGCTAATGAGTTTTCACTGTCTCCTAGGACTTGTCTGTCTCCTCTGTCATGACCAAGGCTCGACTGAGATGCACCGTCATCTTTACTCCCCTTAACTATACTGGTTGGGATGGGGTGAAGCTGCAAGGGCTGGCTTTCCCGCGGTTGACCTCCCAGGGGAGTCAGGGACTCTCCTTCAGCCTGGTGCATGGAGCTCACCTTCTGATGTGAGGTGCTGGCATCAGCCCCTCAGGTTTCATTCAGCTTCTTCCTCCAAGAGCCTCCCATGCTCTACTCTAACCTTACTGGGGCTGTTGGAGGAATAAATGAAGAGTTTCTGTAAAAGACTTAAAACAGTTCCTGGAGCCTTATAAGAGCTCATCTTGTGTCATGGTAGTTATTGCTGGGAGAAGAAGTGGTTGTACCAGCTCAGCATAGCAAATCTTCCCCAAATGTTTAGGTATTGTTGTCACTAATACGTATTTGTCCTTTTAAACAAGAAGCTTCTGTAAACAGCATATCTTCTGTGCCAGTGAGTGCCTCAGAGTTACTATCTGGCAGGTAGCAATTACTCTTTTTGCAGTTCTCTTTGTCTTGTTAGGAAAATTGGACTCTTTTCAGACAGAGTTTCATGTCTGGGGCCTTATGTATTTAAATATGAAGCAGAGTCCTGAGGCCACACAGATCAGGAAGGGGGCTGTGTCACATGGATGCGTCTTTCATCAGCGTAGCTTTTGTAACAACACAGGCTATTATGCTCTTCCTGTGTAATTTTATAACATTTTAATGACTGAAATAACCCTAACAACAGAGGAATTAAAGCATCATTTTACATGACAGATTATTTCACTGGTTAACATATTTTTCATTTCAATTAACATTTATTACTTTGTCTCTGGTTCAAAATAACCACCATGTCCACTGTTTGAGTATCTTCCATTCCTGCTTCAGAAGCAATTAGTTTTGATTTTGCAAACAAATTCAGTTTTGAATGGGCAGTTTGCTATTAATGTGACAATATAATGCATGCAATCTTTTTTTTTTCTCTCTTTTCTGAGACAGCGTCTCGCTTTGTGGTTCAGGCTGGCCCTGAGCTCAGCCTCCAACTCACATCACAGCAATCCTCCTACCTCTGCCTCCCGAGTGCTGGGATTCCAGGCATAAGCCACCACACCGGATATTGTGGTATGTGGTACTGATTGCTGCTGGGCGTGAGTCTCCACACCCAGTATTGTGTGTGGTTAACCAGGGATTGAACCTCGGTCCTGGCACTTCCAAGACAGGTGGCGAAACCACTGAGCTAAATCCCTGGCCCCTGCATGCAATCTTTTAATACCAGCAAATGAAGACTGTGATCCTTGAGAAGGACTTGTTCTCTGATGGGTTCTCCACACTTCTGATCTGAAAAGGCCTTCTTAGTGATCTGATCAGAGATCTGAGGGAGGATGGAAAAGGTCTGATGACCTCAAGTGGTTATGCCTGGGTGTTTTCCCACCTGATCAATGGGAGCAGTGATGCCATCTGCCTCAGTGTTGCTGTATGTGAGGAATAGGGAGGCACAGACTGGCACAGAGTAGTGAGGCCAGGCAGGTGGTGTGCCAGTGCTGGTAGTCATTATGTGGGGTGCTTTACTCTCACTCGCTGTTCACATGCAGAGCAAAACAGTTCCATCTGAAGTCAAGTAAACATGGCAGAAGCACCGCGCACAGAGCAAGATGAATGGCTTTTCAGTGGCTGACACTCAGCAATTCTAGTACATGTATTTTTAGCAGCCATGCATGCATTCCTTCTCCCCCTTGCATCATGAAAATAATTTTGACACAGATTGTTGAATTTCACTCCGCAGTCCCTTGTCCAGAAATGTAGTCTTGCACACGTGCTTGTTAAAATTACTCTTTCCTGCCACTTATCTGGTAGCTGTTCTTTGGGAGCACCCAGTAGATTGAAGATAGATACACTAAGGTCTGTTATGTTGGAACAGACATTGTCACAGATAGCTTTGTGTGAGTGTCCCAGGGTCAGAAAGATTTCACCTAAGGCTGTGGACTGGAGCATTGAACAAGGAACAGACGTCTGTTAGGCAGGCAGAATGCAGTTGCTAAATCCTTTAACCATTTGTGTGGCACACGGAAGAGACAAGTCCTGCATGTGTCAGGCTGGAGGTAGAATCAGCAGGCCTGAGTCATGGGGCAGGTGAGGCAGGAACTAGGAAGCGTCCAAGAGGGTACCCCAGCTTCCACCAGGGGTGAGCCCCATCTCCTGTTGGGATAATAATGATCTCTTAATGCTCAGTGACGTGGAACCTAAGTGCATGCTTGGAAATCAGTCTCAGAACGTGGCCCAGGCAGAAGTGAATGTAAGGTGTGATGGACAGGAATTACTGCCTGCCTGTCTGCCTGTGGAGGGGCCCAGGCAGCTGCCTTGAGTGGCTGTTTGAGCTGGATAGATGGCGGCGATTTAGGTGGGAATGGAGATGTGTCAGGAGGACAGGTCCTGTTTGTGCTTTGGAAAACAGTCGAGTAGCTGGAACAGAAATGGGTGGTGGCCGTGTCTGGTGTGTGCATGTGGGCGCGTGCGCCTGGGTGCCAAGGAGGGGAGCAGAGTAGACTGTGAGGCCAGCTGGGTCAGTCTGTGCTCCAAACCTCAGAACCTTGACTAATATCCTGGAAAGTCAGGTGAAGATGGAGGTTTTAACCATGGGAGTTGGCTGATGAGATTTGCACTTAACAGTCATCATTCTCTTTCAAAACCATAAATGCTAGGAATTTGGGTGGATTTTTAAAAAGATTGAACATAAGTAGCATAGCAAATTGAAATAGAAATGCTAGGAATGCTCTGGTTGCCTGTCGTCTCCCCACATGGAGGGCTGCAAATGAGCTGTAGGAAGGGAAACTGCCCTCACCTTCATCCAGTCTGAGAGAGTCGAGACTACAGCCAAGGGAAGGCCTCGGGGACCTTCTCCAGGCCAAGCTGGGGGTCACCTCAGTGGATAAGCATCTGGGTGCTGGGCGTAAGAGCCCCAGCAAGACAATTTCCCTGGGTTTCACTCTCTGTGGACTGAAGCACTGAAATATTTGAGTCAGAAATCCTAGTTCCTTGCCTTAACATGGTTATGATTTTTTGTGAGTCATCCTGGATTGTAAGGATTGAAATACACAACAGCCAGAGAAGTTAGGCCTCCTTTGACCACGTACACACAGACTTACTTTTTTTTCACTTGGCCTCTGGATGGAGACCTGAGGCTTAGGAGGCCATCTACTCTAAATTAAGTCCTACCCAGTAGAGGTTAGATGTGGCTAGATTTTCCAAGTCTGTCAGATACGGTTGTTTCTTTAGAACTGGGAAACATGGAATAGATTAGCTGTTGTACCCCAAGCCTTCAAGGTATTGCAGGAAAAATCACGGTTGTTATACCTGGACACAATCCATCTGGACATTGAGTATGCTGATCTTACTCCTCTCCATGTCAAGGGATGGCAGAACAGTGTTTCAAAGACCTCTGTAAAATTATATCCTGATCATGAAAATACAGTTTCCAAAATAGAATAAAATGATCCTGGATTAGTACAGTGAATTCTAGTACCTACCTACAGGTAAATCCAACTGCCAGATGTCTGTGTGACACCATGGGTCACTTTCTATGTGGGTCTCTAATTTCTTGCTTAGGAAATAAAGTTGCTGGGCTATACCCATGTTAAGGTGTCTGTTTGAAACATGATGTAATTTTGTGATTAACTGTCCCGTAATGACTGCTCTGATCAGACTGTGGAGATACATCCACCCAGGAGGGATATTTTAATATAAAGGAGGCACTGGTAGCCTCACTTCCAGGACCCTTGTTAATGAATTTAATTTAGTAAATTCCAGGTAGAGATAACTCAGCATTAAGTAGTGGTTGATGGCTGCTCCATCTTTTCCCGAAAGGTCCTGGTTCATTGGTTGCTTCTTTGTCCCCAGCTGAGCTGAGCCCCCTTCAGCTGTTTTCCTCCGAATGTCAGTGCACAGTCCATGGCTATGTTACTCTAGCAAAACTAGAGCCACTCTGTGGACTTGCTGGCCCTTTCTGGAAAGTTAGAAGAAGAATCACTTCTGCTCTTTGGAGACAGACCCAGGAGAAGGGCTGCCAGATGCCGGCATGTCTCCCTGCATTTGCTGTTTCATTATCAGTGTCAGAAATGTGCTGTGAGAATGATGATAAATGTGTGGTGTTTCACTGAAGGAGTCCCTGAGGTTACTCTGAGACTAACCCTGTGCTGACAGGCTGCTGCTTTCTCATGGAGTCCCACCCATCATTCATTGCAGGTTGCCCACAACCAACCCTGAAAGAGTGAAGTATGTGTGGTGAAGGATAATAGAGACATCACATCTGTGTTACCCATAAATGCAAATGGTAGATGTTTAAAATTTCTAGGCAGAGAGACAGGACTGAGATGGGCAGGTGCTGTGGAAGTAGGGGTGCCCTGAAGGGCATTCATTTAGGAGTCGTCAGAGTACTTCAGGGAGAGGAAGAGCAGTTCATCTCTGGACTCTTAGCTGCATCTGTGAGGGCCACTGAGGCCTGAGTCAGACCCTCTGCTGTGTCAAAGGCTCCTGTCTTTGAGCTTTATTGTCCCTTATCTTTAAATCAGACAAGTTGATCTTGAAGGACTCCTCCATGACTGCGTGCTCAATTCTCTAGCCTGGATCTTCGATAGCCTTGGGGCTGTGCTGTGGGTGTCGCTGACCATCTTTTATGTTCTCCACACATCAGTGTTCTCTTGGCACTTCCCTGCAACTGCTCAGGTAGATTTGAAGTAGGATAACAATCAAATTAATGGGTGGTCTTTGTTTTCCTCATCCCTGTCCCTCTTTGTCACTTACTTCCCTCAGTAGTCCTTTGGGACTTGAGATGCCCTTCTAAACCTGAGGACTGATCACATTTCTATAGCAGTGATCATTTTAATTCCATGTTGCTTCATGTATTGGGACAAACAGCAATCATGATAGCTGCCATCCATATTGCTTCGTGTTTTTCCGGCTCTTTAATGAGTCTTTATATTGAATCTGTGTAATATACACTTGAAGTAGATTCTCTTTGCCTGCACTAACATGAGGTCACTGAGATGTACAGGTTTAAACATTTTTCCAAGGTCACACCCTAAGCAACTGGCAGAGCTGAGTCTGAACTTGTTTTTCCAATTTGAGAGCACAAAATGCTAACTGGGACGCAGGCCCGTCAGGCAGAACGCTCCAAGGGCGCCATAATTGCCTGATTGATGAGCGGTCCGGAGGTGCTTGTCTTCTACACAGAATTTAGCCTCTGGGCCATGAGTGTCCTACCAAGCAGTTTTCTGAGACAGCAGCAGCTCCAGCTAAGGGAGAGACGGTGGCAGTGGCTGTAGGTCTTTATCTGAGTGGTTTATGATACAGAGATGGGGTTTCTTCTGTGGACATAAGCCATCCTAATAGTGCCATCTATCATTATGACAAAGGTTAGAGTGGGGGAAAAGCTCAAGCTGGGCTGGAAAAACAGAATTTTGATTATTTTAGAAGTTGGCAATGACATCATCACTGAACCTCTGTTGAATGGAATATTGGAAGCTGGCCTGAAATTGTTTTAAAGTCTATCCAGAGATGGTTTTCTGCAATTGCGATAATGTCTTTTGGTGGTGGTTGGAGATACATTTCTGTCCTTGTAGAGTGGCCTGTGTGTCACCCATACGAAAGGACGCCTGTTAATCTTGGAGAATTTGAGGTTCTGAGAACTGTTGTGGGAAGCTGTGACCACCATGCTTGTTTTGTGTCTGAGCCACACATATTGCTTAAAATATGCATTGTAAATGTCCTTTCACATCAGTAATCTTTATAGTATGTTAATGGCAGTGCTGTTTCTTTGGTTCAACTTTTGATTGGTTAAAAACTAGGTTTCTGGGACAAAAATCTCCCACTCTTGTTGGAACAAATAAAGGAGTCAAGGGCAAAGTCCCTCAGGATTTTCTTGCGATCAAGTTCTTTGTTCATTTATTTGATTTTGTAGTCTGCAATCTGGAAGAAAGACAATGGGTCAAAGGCTTCAACTAACTTATCCCCTTTTTTCTCTCATCCGTAGGCAAAAGAAGGGGAATGTTGCCCACAAGCATTGGGTGGGACCTTCGAACTTGGTCAAATGCAAGCCGTGTCCTATGGCACAGTCGGCCATGGTGTGTGCCTCTGATGGTCACACCTACACATCCAAGGTTAGTCTCCACTGTTGTCTTTTTTTGTCATCAAAATGCTCCAGATCTGGTTGTCCAGTCTCTATGCCAAAATGGGACCCTGGGCCACTTGAGGGGCTGTGTAGTTTGCCCTTGATGAGCTGTCCCATGAATATACTGAGATACTCTCCAGACAGCAAGACATAGAGCAAGATAAAAATGTTATGTTCTGTGGAACTGGAATGGTGGAGGGCGAGAGGGAAAGGTTGTCTCTGCTGGTGGTGGGCCATCCTGAAGTCAATCTATGGGAGCCCTGAGGAGAGGATGTAGTGTGCTCAAGAGACACAGGTGCAGAGCTCAGCTGTGGCGAGTAGCTCAGGAAGGGAGGCAGAGGGTGCTGCTTTGTGAACAGCACTGTGGAAGGAAGTGTTTGAGGCCAGTGTATATTTGACCTATACCTAGGGACATCTGAGATATAGCTGGTGCTGTCAGGGCCTGATAAAACATTGCCTCTTTCTCACAAGGGATCAGCGGCTTGTTGTGTAATAGTTGACAGATGAATATGGTAACCAAGGGGCCAGTGATGTAGCTGAGTGGCTCCATGCCTGTCTAGCAGGTGCAAGGCCCTGAGTTCGATCCATGGTACCACCAAAAAAATGTAAACAAATTAAAGAATAAATGTGGTGACAAAATGGTTCGTACAAAAGGAGATTGAAGTGGGTCTGTGTATTCTAAGTGGAGAGGTACAGAAGTATTCCATAGAGCATTTGTTCTGAGATCCAACAGTAAGGTTTATAAGCAGGAGGTGGTAGACAGAGGTCAGAATTTGTAATTGGAATTGCAGGCGTTGTTCTTGGGATAGTTCTGTTAATGTGCATTGAGGATGGGTTTACGTCACTGGGATAATGAAGTAAGAAGGGGAAAATCGTAGAGTCGGGAAGAGATTTCTGAATTCCTACTCATATCAGATATTAACACTCCCTTTGCGTCTGGCACTGTGCTGGGCGTGAAGGAGGTGCTGTGCCAGTGTGTGTCTCCATAGTGTTCATCTGTCTTTTGCTGTTCCTATTAAAGCTTCCCCTTTCAGAGTAGATTGTCTGGTCATCAGAAGGCACCCCCTGGTTACCTCTGGCCTCATGGCCATATGGTTTTTTGGCTGTTCTAATTGAGTCTTCTTTGCCCTTGTCCTGCTGCGTAGATGGTTGATGGATTGTCTTCCTAATGATACCATGGAGCTCCCACAGTCCTGGGAGAATCCTCCCTGCCTGCTTTCCAAAGAGACTTACTCGGCTTATTTTGAGGCTGCAGCCACTTTGCCTGATGATTTTAGAATGCACAGATCATATATAGTATATATATCATGTTCATAATATTGTGTATATGTGACATAAATATGTTATCATATATACACAATGTTATATATATTGTTTGTTGTTGTTATAGGCAGAGTCTGATTCTCCGGTATTTCCACGGTTTTCTACCAAAGGGAAGTATCTTCCAAAACATATGTGATCTAGGTCTGGCTATTCTCATCCCATGTAATTGCCTTCAGGACCTCAGCAGCATTGTCATTACATGATCAGTTCCCTTGTTTATCCAATATATGTTGTTTGAGACCTTCCTGTTTTCCATATACTGACCAGGGTGCTGGGAAAACTTACACTAAACAGCCCTGTGTCCACCAACAGAGAAATGGATAAAGAAACTGTGGTATTCACATACAGTGGAACACTACATTGCTGTAAAGAAAGATAAACGTGAGGCATTTTTAAGTAGATGGATGCTGATCAAGACCATAATGTTAAATGAAATAAATCAGATGCACAAATTTATATATTACATTGTTTCTCTTGTGTAAAAAACCCACAGGGTAAATAAGTTACAAAGTAGAGGACAGATATCGGGAAGTAGGAAACATGTTCATATTCAAATGGGAAGGGAAACAAGGCAAGTGGTAAGGAGAAAGGGAAGGGATTAAAATATAGTAGACTGGAAAAAATTGGAAACAGTGTCTGTAAATGAGAAGCAGAGAGGTTGGAGGAACAGGAGGAAAATGAAAGAAGGGGGGTGAAGACATGTTATGCACAGGGACAAATTTCCTATGATGAGTGTGATCATTATGTACGGTCACATGTACTAATAAAAAAAAACTACCTTCACCTGAAAAAATAAGAGACAAAAAGGTGGCCTTTGTTGGTGACTAAAGTCCATAATGCTTACCTATCCATCTGCACACCTGCCTTGGAAACTAGAGTGGCTCTGCCCAAGGTCACAGTCTGGCTAATAGTCCCAGTTGGTCTCCTTTCACCTCCACCTCTTCCCCCTTCCCTTTGTCTCCATGACTTCCAGTGGAATCTGAGGTTGGGACTGCACACAGCTCTTCCCTCTGTTCCTCATTCTCTGAAGCATGTAAACCTCCAGTTCCCCATGACCCCTCCATGGCAGGGGCCTTCACACCTGTCAGAGGTGGTGACTTGAAATGTCTGTTGCCCAGAGATTGTCTCTGGGAATGTTTCTTGGCCAGTGCCCCCAGCAGTCTGGGCTGGGAAATGACTCTGTGTGTGTGTGCGTGCAGGAAGTTTTCTGAGAAATAGCTGGTTTAAGAGGCAGGATTAGAATTGAAAAGACCCCTTACAATGACCATTGACTCTTCACAGAAATGGCCTCTATGAAGCACTGGGCAGAGCCCTTAAAAGTTTTCTCCAGAAGAACCATGCTGTGCCAGTCATGTCTTTCAGTTGCTTACCAGCTTGACTGATACCTGTTCCCCAGATCACTCAGTTCTTTCTTTCTTAGACCATAAGAGGCCTTAAAGCCATCTTATTGGGATGGCGGTGCTCACTCCCATTTGCTATATGTGATGTTTTAATGAGCTCTCTGATGTTGTGACAAACTATCTGAGATGCTCACATTACAAGGAGGGAAGGTTTTTCTTGGCTTATTGTTGCAGAGGTTTCCATGCATTATTTCTTTGACTGTTGCTTTGGCCCAATACATCATAGTAGCAGCACAAAAGCAGAGATGATCTTTTCATTCAGTGGCAGATAGGAAGCAGAGACAGTGAAAAGGGGAGATCTTCATTTCAATAACCTCTCCGTATTCTTGCTTCCAGACACTTCTCACACTGAGCCCCACCTCCTAAGAGACCCCTCTCCCTTAATAGTGCTGTCATCTGGGGACCATCTCTTCATCACACAGGCCTTTGGAGGTCCTTCAAGACCCAAAGTGTTAGAAAGCTGTGCTGTTTTGTCCCAATGTCTGTCATCTACCCACTCCCCCTGAAGTTAAAGCAAAAAAGAGAGCTTTGCATGGAAAACTGAGCTGGTTTTCAGCATTAATATCAGTCATCTGTCTGCTGTACTCCCTTCCTGAATGTAGCAGATCAAATACAAGCCCAGAGAACTGTGTGATGGTTTCTCAGTATCTTGGAAACAGAGCCGAGTTCCATCTCCCATGGCACTCACCTGGGATTCCTTCCAGCCAGCCTGGTCCACTCTGGTCAGGGTAACTCACTACCAACCTGCTTTAGTTCTGTACCCAAGTACATGACCACCTGATAACTGAGGTTCAAAAGGACTTTTCTGTATCACAAGGCACTAGAGACACTAGCAAATGCTCAGCTAGTAGGTATGAATGGGTTGAATGTTGAACAAATTGTCCCTTGGAGTTGTGGCCTTTATTTGATCACTGGAGTTAGGAAACTAGGAGCAGATCAGACCGTGATGTGTGTGTTAGCCAAGGTGATTTAAATAATTAAGTCAGATTCATAAAAATTAGCTTTGGCAAAAATACATTGTACCCCATCCCATCATCATCTGGGAACACCACATCCCAGGGTGAGTAACCACAGCTGTTGAGAGGAATCTCTTATCCTTCAGGATGCACCCAATGCTGTCAGGGGTGTGGCCTGTGGGAGAGAGACTGCATATCAGCCTGTCCGTGGGACTGACCTCTCCCTCAAGGCGCCTCAGACAGGCGTGGAGTCTTGAGTGGTCACAGGCTTGGAGAACAGGAGCTTGCTGTTCAGAGTCTATCCACAGCAGGCCTTCTTCAGGGTCTCGCCAGTCACCACTCATCCTTCGGGGGCCCCTGCAGAATCAAGGATAAAGTGTAGGAGAACACATGGTCTTGACACGAGAGAGATGCGGACCGTCAGGTGATAATACATGTTCGTTCTGATTGTACAGAGACGAGCTCACGGAAGATCAAAAGTGCAAGTGCGGGATGGGAATTAACACACTGAAAGCCGATGCTGTGGCTCACTGTAGAGTGTGGAGCCGAGACCCGGCTTTCACCCCAAGTCGTTCACCGCAGTCATTTCTTGATTTCCCTTCAAGTCACATTCTTCCAGCCAGAAAAACCAACTGCAGAAATTTAAAAAATACTCACTGAGTTCTTTCTTAATCTGTATCACTCATGCCAAATACTAGAGATATGGTAAAGGCACAATAAAGTTTCAGATTTCATAGAATTTATAAAACAAGTAGAGATAAAGGAAAGCATTCCACTTTCATTGTAGTAGGTGCTGTGGTTGAAGAGTGGTTTGTCTTCCAGGAATCCCCGTGGTGGAAGCTCTGTTGCCCACTTACCAGCGTTGAAGTGGAGGGACCCTTACGAAGTGGGCCACATACAGGATAAAGAGGCCACTATGGGCCTTGACTGGAGAGGGGTTAGTGGTTACAGATGAAGTTATCCCAGGGCTCTGTGTATCTGTCTTTTATATGATGTCATTTTGTGTGTACCCTTTTCGTGAGGCCATCACCATGATGTAGAGGAACCTAAGGAGGCTCTAGGAACTCAGGAAACCTGTTTTCTCTACACATTACCAACTTCACATAATTTGTTTTAGAAACATTGGGTTAGTAAACTGGGTGTTTAGGTAAAAATCCATGAGGGTGCTACCAAAGCACCTAGCCAGGCCACTTCAACCCATTTGGAGGTATAAGTAGTCCCCTTAGAGGAAGTTCTGGTTTCATTGAGCTCTTGAAATTGGAAAGAGCCCCCAGAGCAAAGGTGCAGTTGGACAAACTCAGCTGGACAGAGGGAGGAGTGAGTTGAAGAAATCTAAGAAAGTGAGGCCCTTTGAAGGGACAGGAGCAGTGTCACTGTGGCAAGGTGACTTGTGGAGTGGGAGAAGGATAAATGAATGGCAGAAGTGAGGCTATAGAAGTAACCTGGGGCTTCCTTCAGGATGGCCTTGTAGACCATGTGAAAGGAGGTTGCACTTTGCCTGAAGAGATTCGAACTACGGTTAAAGATTATTTATAGTTTAAAATTTGCTTTCTCTGGCATAGGAGAGCAAAGTGTGTGGCTGGACGGAAGCCAGAGACTGTGGAGGGCCCAACAGCATTGTTAGATGCAGCATAAAGAGGCCTGGACGGCACAGTGGTTTTAAGATAAGTAGGAAAGTCTAAAGCATTACTGGGGAAGCTATAGCTGGTGTTGGCAATGATTTGATATCAGTATGGAACATCATTTCAGGAAGAGCCCAGCAAGAGTCCTCCACCATTTCCATATAGGCTGGACTTGCACATCATCTTGCCAAGAGCTTCATGATTTCACTATACAATGTCAGTAGTTCATTGTGTCCCAGACCCTGGCCTTTGTCTTTTCCTGTCTGCATAAAAAGAGGAGAAGCTACAAGAGCAGGGGCAGGTGAGATTGCAGCTGCTGGATTTTGGTTCTTGGTCTATTGCACCTCTGGAGCCTGGCTGCCAAGGGTGCACTCAGTGGACTATCTCAGGATCCCTTTTGAGGGGAAAGCTGCTTTAGAAAATAGCACCCAAAGTGGTGCAGGGGTCTTAGAACCACTCAGACAGACTGAAGATGCCCCATTGTCCGAGGTGCTGCTTCTGAGTGGGGTCTTCTCACTGGGTGTCCTCCATGACTTCATTTCACTCTCTAAAATGAGCCCATGTGACTCACACCCAGACACTGGGGCTGTGACTGTGCATTTCCCAGCCAGGAGCAGAGATGCCACCTGGCCTCCGAGGAGAGGGCTCTCCCAGTGCTGCTGGACGTCCTGAGAGACATCTCAGTTCCCTGGCATATGCCTGGCTGTTGGTAATTGGCAGGCACACAGGCAAACATCCATCTGCTCTCACTTTCCACCTCCCCTTTTTTCTTCTTAATCGTTGTTAAACAATTAGCAAATGGCCCATTTATGCCTAGACGCAGAAGAGAGATGGAGAGTTGAGAGCTGCTGTGAGGAAGATGTTTCCTCCCCGTTCTGTGAGTGCATAGTGCAGGGAGGGAAGGGCAGTGTTGGCTTTATAGTGCTTCCATTTCTTTCAGTATATTGCCACTGAAGAAGAGATTATTTTTTCGAAGTACCTTAATAATTTCCAACAGTCACTACCAAGAAAAGGTCATGTTTGAAGTTCTTGGCTAGTGCCATGTGTGTTGGCTGCTGCTTCCCAAGTGTAGGTTACTGTGAGGTTGGAACCAGTCGAGGGTGCAGGTATGTGAGATTGCTGTAGCTGGCTCTGAGCTTGCTTGTCTTCTTCGTTCTCCCAGGCTTCTCCCCTGTGAGCTGGTCATGCAGGAGAGATTGTGTGTGTTGCTGCTGTGCCTTAAACTTCAACACAGCAGAGTTCTTAATGTTTGGGGAATGCTGCAGGCACGGCTGCCCCAGTTCCCTGTGCTGGGCCTGACATTTAGGAATGGCGTTCAACTGCAGATGGCTGACCAGAGAGAGCCTGGCTTCTGAGGCAGTAGAATCTGAAGGGATAGGAGGCTGAACATGTAAGGCTCGCTTTTATGTGTTGTGTGCTGTGGCGGGCCAGAGCTCGGTGGCACTGTTAAGGGCACCCAGAACAAGGGTGGCAGTGAGGAGGCAAGACCTGAGATGCTCCCCTCTGGGCCGCATTGTATGGGACAGGAAGTTACTACCGCTCACTTCATCCACCTGGACCCTCAGGCAGGAGGGGAAGAAGAGTCCTGGTGGATAGATGGCGGTGACACCAAAACCCGCATTGGATAAGGGCTTCAGCTTGGAGCTTTCATTATTCTTGCTTTTGGTTACTTAGGAGTTTCATGGCTTTGGAGAGGTACTCAATAACACCTACCTAATTTTAAGCAATTTTGCTTTATATATTGACTAGTTGGAAGTTTTGAAATAAACCCTCCATAACTAATGCCCCAACTTTGCCTTTTCCTCTTAGACATTGTTCATTTACACTTTCCTTCCCTTAGTCTGGGGAGCCAGATATCCCTGGGTAATGAGCACTCCTTTACTCTTTATGAAAACCCTCCATTACTAGTTTAAATAGAGTTCTTGCCCTAGATTTATTGTAAGTATCCCCTCTTCTCTACCACAGGACTTTTGGAAAGAGCAAGTGTGCATAATATTTAAAACATTCACTTTACATTAGTTAAGATAGAGGTTTTGGTTGCTATGAAAAACAAACACCAACACCCAAATGAAACAGAGGCATCAGCAGGACCAGCTTTTGTTTTTCTTGTGGAAGTGGCCTATGGCTGATATGTAGCCTCCAGCATATCAGTGGCCAGGATCCTTTGAGCTTCGTATCCTGTCTTCTCGGTAATTGGAATTGAACTTTTAGATGGCAGCTGAACCCAGTTGGTAGGAAGGAGGGAAGAAGAGGAGATGCCACCCAGAACTTAGCAGCATCACATCTGTTCACATCCCACAGGCATGAACCTAGCCACAGGCCAAATCAAGCTGCAAAGGCTGCTGGGAAATGTAATTTTTATTCTAGGCAGCTGTATGTTTCTCCAAAATTTGAAGGGTATAATAGAAGAGAGTGGATATTGGAGCTATCTAGCAGTCACTAGCCTAGTAATATTTAAATAATAGTAAGAGCAG
>PVIR01017602.1:0-34838 GCA_004026965.1 Petromus typicus | reverse complement strand
TCTTTGGTGAACTGGTCATTGATATTTTATATCATTTTCTTTAGCTCATCTAACTTTATAATAATGTCTTCTGAGAGCTCATACATCTTTCTGGTTATTGCTTCCATTATATGTTTAGCTATTATCCTCTTTTCCCTGCTAAATATCTATTTGTGATGTTTTCTAACCTTGTCTGCTATGTTCTTGAAAAATTCAGGTACGTGGATTGTACTACTCTTCATGTTTCTGTCTTCAGGGTAGTTGTGGGTTTGGAGAGGCATCTTACTGCCTTTTTGTACCACTTTTCTATTGTTTGTCTGTTTGTCTTGTTTTGTGCTAGGGTTTATGGGTGCTTATAGTCTAGAGCCTTTGTTGTTTGTCTAGAGATCTCTTTAGTCAATTTTCAGTGATGTACTTTGGTCATGGTTAACTGTAATCCTTTGTTACAGCTTTACATTTCAACCACATGGTTATTTTTGGAAAGGAGGATACAATATAAGTGGTTTAGCAACCAAGTCCCCTAAGAATGTGTTGTAACATTGTTAATGTCAAAAACTCAATCTGAGTGTTAATTTAGAGGAATAGTGACAATTATGTGACTAGGTTAATATCAAATCAAATAGATACTGTGGTATTGCATGAGGCAAATTAGATAAAAACAATCATGAGAACCAACTATATACTACCTTTTTCCCCTAGAGAAGAAACCATTGATTATAATTAAGCTAATCCAAATATTCATTTACAGCTATTATGTATCAAATGTAACAGCTATATCTTTGCTAATGTTAGAGAATAATTCAGCAGTAATTTACAAAGCTATTTAAAAATTAAAGACAGTTTTATGGTTATACTATTAAAGATTTAGGGTTTGAGCATGATGTGTACACAAATCAAACTTAAACATTAAACTCTAAGAGAAGAGAGAAAAGTGATATGAAGGATCTTTTTGGAAAGTAGAAGGGTGTCTATAGAATTGGATAAAATAGGAAAACTTGACAAGAAATAGAAGACAGAAGTAAAACAATGAGGAAAAAAAATTGCACAGAAAATAAAAATAAGGGAAAATAAGATGAAAATTTTAATGAGAAGGTTGGGAATTTAGCTCAGTGGTTCCGGTATTTGCCTTGCAAGGGCTTGGTCTGGGATTTGGATCCCCTGTAACCACAAAGAGCAATGCCAGGTGTGGTGACTCATGCCCATCAGCAATCAGTATCACACACTATAATGCTGGACGTGGTAGCTCACTCCTGTAATCCCAGTGCTTGGGAGGCAGAGGCAGGAGCTACAAAGTGAGACCCTGCCTTAAAAAAATAATAATAATAAAGAGAGAAAAGAAGAGAAATAAAATAAGGAAAACAGATTAGAAATGAGGCAAAATAATAATTGAAAATTATTATTACAATTTAAGACAAGTCTTACACGACAAGTGAAGAAGGTAGGAGAAAAGGTTAAAAAAAGAAAAAGAAAACTAAAGACTAAAAGCACTGTTCTATATTCTCAGAAGAACAGAAGGAAGCAGTCAAAAAAATCAAGTGAACAAATTTGAAATAGTTATTTCAAGCCCATCATTATATTCTGGGATCTACAGCTTTGTGACAGTGTTCAGTTCAACGTGTGACTCTGCTCTCACTGGTAGACAAAGGAGACAGTCTGAACTCAGATCTATGCTGTGCAGTTACCAGCCACATGAGAGTAGGATAGAGTGGGGCGCTGTGCTGAGACTCTCAAACCCATGGCAGCTCAGGCTGAACATGGCCTCTGATCTTGGTGATAGGCTTGAGTCATTTAGTTTCTAACACGGTGGGTCTCTTGCTGACTGCTGCTCCTTGAGCATGGACCTCTCCTATGGTTGGTCCTCACCTAGTCCTTATGAGTAAACCAACGCAGGTCTGCTCTGAGTCCCAGGCTCATTTAGGCCCTAAAATGGTATCTGACCAAGCACTGTCTCCAGGGGATATTTCAGATGCTGGGACTGGAGACATCTACTAGCTGTTGTAGTGCACAATATTCACTCCTCTGTTCTGCTGGTACATTTCTCACTGAAGGTCTCTGGAGTTGCTCACTTATACTGTGTCACTGTAGATTCAGGCTTCCATTCTTGTGAGCAGTGAGCCTGGAGCTGGGGAGGAAATGCAGGCTACCCCTCCCTTCTTCTGCGTTGTAATCCATCTTTTTCAATTTTCTGTAGGCCCAGATTTTCCCGTCATGTTTCTGGGTGCCAGGGATGCAGCTCCCTTCTTCTTCCACCTCCCTCAAGTTGTTATTTTCTGTCATCTGGATATGGAATCTTGGAGAGATTGATTGGTTGCTGCTTCCTGCCCACTGTCTTCTCAGAAGTTCTGACTGATCCCTAATTGTGTGTGTTCAAGGCCCACAGCATGATGACTTCATATAGCTATGTTTTGTGAAATGATTAACATGACCAAATTAGTTAGCATGTCCTTTGCTATGCACTTGAAACATGTGCGTGTGTGTGGGAGGAAGGGGTAGCGAGGATTTGCGGACCTACTTTCCTAGCAAGGTCAAGTAAAGAACACAGAATCATTATCTATAGTTACCATTTTTTTTTTCACATGTCATTCTTTCTTTTCCATGCACTGTGCCCTCCTTAATGGGGGAAAAAATCCTTCCAGCCTTCTTGACACAGCCTGTGCTCTCATGGGAATCATAGCGACTTTATCTCATTGGAGGGTGTTCGTGACTGCTAGCAAAGCCTTTTCAGAGGAAAGATTCAGGGTATCTTTTAGGTAAAGGGGCAAAAGAAATCTAATGTTCTTGCTTTTCACTTTTTTTTTTTTCAAAAATAGAATGCTTTTGAAGTTTGTGAGATTTCTAACTGAAATCTACTTGTATTTATATTTTGTGATCCAATATTGTCATTGCCTTTGGCTCATCCTCTGAAGAAGTTCCAGTGATATTGTCCAACCTAATTTGTCCTATAAAAAATTTAGGACGGCTGCTCATTTCTGGTGAATAGTGACTTTTCTAGTTCCTAATAAGAAACCACCCACAGAGAATTGGCTGTTAACTTTCAGCCAAATAATGGGAAACACACTGATTTCTTAAGTCATCCTAAATTGCATAACAGAACCACAAATCAAAGATCAGAATTCTGCTTGATTTTGCTACCAGATGTCACTTTATTCTCAGTGTGATATAGCCATGATCCCTGGATGTCTACCCATCCTAACTCCAGCCAAGAGATAATTGCTTACACTCAAGCCTAGGCATGCAGTACATGTTGCCTTCCTGCTGGGAACTATATTTTAAAGACAAGTTAATCTTTAAGTTGTGATTTACCATTTTTTTAAAAAGTTCTTCGCTTGACACTGATAGTGCCTCACTCCTTGCAATATGTTAGAATGAAGATCTGTGAGACAGTGCACTAGAATCTAAACAGTGCACAGAAATACCTACACACTGTAGAAGACACAAAAACATGCATGAGAAGGACAGATACACCTGCTATGGCTCAGGGTGCTGCTTAATGTATTGCTTTTTTAATTGATTACTGTTGGTAATTTTAAAATGCACTAGTCTTCCTACCTTGGCTGCCCTCATTAAGTAAAATATTAAAAAAGAACTGATCCTATGTTGATAAGTAGCTTAAGAAAAATAGTCAGAAAAAAATGAGGGAGGCTGTCTTTGAAAATGCAAGACTTCAGTAATAAAAGCCACAGCTAACTTACTCATCTTTAACATGCTACAATCTTCCCTTGCACAATGGATGATAAACAGTCTACTGAGAGGTTACTAAGCTCCAGTGGTTATTAAGGGTAAACACAGTGAATGAGTATGAAGGATTTTCAAATCACATTATGTTTTTATAATTATTTATATTGGTAATAAGATAAAGATGATATGATTTTTGGATGGTTGAACTTCTGTTAATTGTAGGATTTTATGTTGCCTGCAGTTATTTCCTGGTGGATGTTTTTCTCCTGATACATGGTTTGAGATCTCTAGTTTGTTTAAGGAAATGATAAATTGTACAAAAAAATCTGTGAAGTCCTCATACTCACCCCCACATCAAAATACCTCTTCCTCAGAAATGAAATTCACTTAAAATTATCTGATTATTGGGCCGGGGATTTAGCTCAATGGTTCCAGCGCCTGTCTTGCAAGCGCAAGGACCCGGGTTCGATCCCCGGTAACCACATACCTATACTGGGTGTGGAGACTCACGCCCAGCAGCAACCAGTACCACATACCACAATGCCGGGCGTAGTGGCTCACGCCTGTAATCCCAGCACTCGGGAGGCAGAGGCAGGAGGATTGCTGTGATAAGTTTGAGGCTGAGCTTAGGGCCAGCCTAAACTCCAAAGCGAGACCCTGTCTCAAAAAACCTAAAAAAAAAAAAAATAATTATCTGATTATTGTCTTTTATTGTCGTTGGAAATAATTTAATTAACTGTGTTTTGGAAAAATTGGATTTGAAAAATACAAAAAGAAAAATTATTAGTAAAGCATAAAATAGGTTTCATAATTTACTCAGAAGATGATAGAAGATTGGACCATGACTAAATGTTCATAACAAATGAGGGGGATAAATATCAGAGCAATCATTATAACTACAGGTGTAAAGCACAAATGTTAGAACTCGTGTGGCTGGTGACTGTTAGGTGCCACATTTAGGAAGGTTGGGGGTAGATCTGGAGAGCAGGCAGGAGCTGTGTCCCCCAGGATTTGCTGAGCAATTTTTTCTCTGATTCTTCTTTCTCTGAATGTTTCTATTTTGCTAAAGAAAATGATAGCACTGTCTACATGTCCTACATGGACATCTTTGTGTTATGATGAACTTGGTGAGGATGGCCTCAGAGTCAGAGAGTGGATGAGAGTGATGAGAGAACTTTTAAATTCTAAGAACAATGAAAGAGATTTTTATCAAAGAATATACTCATTAATGTGCCCCATATCAGAATATTTTCTGTTTCACAATACAGCAGGTCCTTCATGTGGGAAATGGCAGCAAAGTTGTATTAAGCCTATCCTGACTATTACTCTATTGACCAGTGTCATCTGATGTCACCTTTTGCCTCCCTGACTATACTTCTCTTACTTTAGTTATTTGTTGTAACCTTTTTTTCTATACATGGCCTCATATTTATGCTTCAACAAAAAACATTTATTTTTCTTCCATTTCCTTCCTTTCTTTCTTCTGTATTATAAATATTCCCTTTTGGCTTTGTGCTTCCAATGACTTGTTTCTTTCTTGGAGATAACTTCTCTGTCTTCTTTATCCAAAATTGCCTTCTCTAGCTCACTCTCATATATCTGCTTCAACATCTCATGTTCACCTAATTCCTATAAAATAGTAAGTTATATTTCTCTTTATTCTGTCCTGTTGCTTTCTCTTTCATTAGAATATAAGCTCCATAAGACTCAGAATAATTTCTATTTGCTAATGGTTGTATTATTAATAAACAGTAGAAATTGAATGAATGTATATTTCTAAAAGAAGGAAATGATTTGATTTCATAGCTATACAGAGAAACAAATCAATATTATAATCTATGGTATTGTAATAACACCACAGGTGACATGGTGACCTAGGAAAGAGTGCTAATGAAAAAGTGAAATTGCATTACTACATTAGAAAGGGGACCAAAATATAATTGGAAAGGGGACAGAGAAAGCATAAGAGCCTAGAAAAAATTTAAAAGGAAGGTGACAAGAAAAGAGATCATAGTCATTATGGCCTGTGTGATTAGATCAGGCAATTGAGGTGAGGCCCTTTTTGGAGGTGGCTAGATCTAGAGTGTATAACACTGGAATTGATTCATGGTGCAATACTAGGCTCAAGGGCACTAGGATTAAGGGCATGAGTGCTACCTGAGTGGTCTGGTTAAAATAAAAGGTTTAGGAAGATACTGGTAGGATCCCTTATTTCTTTTGTTATTTTCTGCATTGTAACTGTTGCCACTCTGCCATGTGCCACATTGCTTGGGACCCAGTTGATAACGGAGTGAAATCTCTACAAACTGTGAACTAGATGAACCTCCCCTCTTGAACTTTGAATATCAACTGTTCAGTCTCAGCAATGAGAAAAGCAACTAAGACAATCATCAAGATATTTTTCTTACTAAAACAATACCTGTGTATATTTACAGTTTCTATATTTCTGTCAAATTTACTGTTACAGTGTTGTAATAGTGTTAGAAAACATTTTTGAAGATTCTGATTAAGAAAAAAGCAAGAGTGGAACTTGGACTTACAGGATTTTAACTTTTTTATTACAATTATTTACAAAAGTCATTTTCTTTCTTCTCATGTCACATCATTATGATCAATCAGTACTGATAGAATGAGTAATTCAGGAAAGAAAATAGGGGGAAAAGTCAAATGAGCTATTTGATACAATAAAGATAGAGCTGTTGATTTGCTAAATAATCATACATTAGTGCTCTCAAGATAGAGTCTGATCTATTATAAGCATATTAAACATTTCATCAAAAACAGAACTTTTCAATAAAATGTCTCTCTAGAATATGACATTATTCTTTCTAAATGCATTGCCTTGAGTCATCAACCATGAGCTTTAAAAAATGACAAAGTGAAACCAAAATTAATCTCATACATGAATTAATTTTCTACAGCTCTAAAACTGCCATATGTTTTCAGGTTATTGATATTTACATATATCAAAAGAATTCTAAAACATAAATTCCTGTGACTGTCTATAAACACTGGTGTTCACTGTAGAGTTCTATTTTTCAGAACTGCTTATGAATCCATTTATTAAGTTAAAAATAAAAGACAAGGAGTATACATTTCTTTTATTGGAATTTTCATAGAATCAGTGGAACAAATACTACTTTCTTCGTGAAGAGATTAACTTAGATTTTCTCTTAAACATGATCGTTTTTTATCCTTAGCTTTGTGTGTATGTGTTTGAGTGTCCATTGCCTGTATACAAATGGTATGTATATTCTCTGTCAGATGTGAGAAGAATAAAATACAGATTCTGAATTTCTCCACGAGTGACCTTCATACAACTTTGAATTTTCTAAGTCAAGACAACTTAGAACAAAGTAACTTAGGGTGAACTTTGAATCGAGTCACAGTTCACACTTATTACTGAGGCTGTTAGTACCATCTGCAAGGATGTTCCATCATTCCTCTTCCAGATGTAAGTCTATTTCAGATACACAAAGATGTTCTGCCTCCATATATTTAGGGAAGGTATCCCTGGTGTTATGGTTTGTATTTAGATGTCCCCCCAAAGCCTCATGCCAATGAGGTGGGACTGCCTTTAGAAGAGGTCATTGAATCTGAAACGTGTGATGCTGGGTTCAAGGGCATGTGATCACTAAACCACTACACCTGAGCGATTAGTTTGCCACCATGCTAATCCTAGTAATTTGAGTAAGATAAAGAGAGCAGAAAGATGATGTTTCTCTATCTTGTGACTGTTGCTACAATGAGATCCTCATGAACTCTTTCTTGATGTCTTTGCCACCTGGTATGGATCATGTCCTTTCTCCTCAAGGAGGCCTTTTGGTCATCCCTGCTTTGGAGTCAGCTGACAATGGACTGAAATCTCTGTGATCTGTAAACCAAATAAACCCCTTCCCCTCTAACTTTGGGTGTGACTATTTTGTCTCAGCAAGGAGAGAAAAGTAACTAACACACCTGGTTGACGTGCTCTTCTCTTTCTGATTTCAAGTGTATTGTAGATTGCCTGTAACTCAGCCCATCTCTGACCCATGGGTTCGTATCTTAGTCAATTTATTGTTGTGTCCTAGACCTTAGTTTCACGGGCTTCTCATTCATGACCTTTTCAGAGTATGGTGGTTCACTTTCCCCAGCAACATCACTGTCCTGATACTACAGATGGCTTGAATCTCACAAATGCCCATGATTCAAGTTCTGGCACCGGCCATCCACTGTGATTATCCATGTGCTTTCACATTGGTAGTGTAGGCTTCATGCAAGCTTGTCTGAATCTTCAGCTTTTCCTTCTGGGCACAGCGAGTCTTCTGGGTCCCTCTCCCACTCTGCGTGAGTTTGACATTACCTGGTATCTATCTCCTTTTGTTTTCACTGCCAGTCTGCTTTTTGTCTGTTCTCAGCTGTATATGACTGTTAGCAAATGCTTCTTAGAAAGAAAAACTTTCATTATATTTATCAAATGAACAGTTATTGCAACATGATTTTAAAAGGCATATCTCAACAGGAACAAAAGCAAAAAATTTTAGGAAGCTTTTTTCTCTTTTTACAGGAACAGAGTTTTTTAAAGTTTATAATTCAGTTATTTGAAACCATTAACTGGGTTTCAAGATTTTTGATCCAATATTGGCTTGTAGCTTATTAGTACAAGATCCTTTCAAGTGCTGAGGTCCTGCTATCTCTATGGATATAATCACAATATGTACATTTATTTTTCCCTGTGGGAAAAGTCAAGATTGAAATTTGAAGCAAAACAGGGACTGCATTATTCCAAATTGAACTTTGTCTGTGTTTTATCTGAGGTAATAAATTACATGGCTAAGCCATAAGGATATAGTGGGTATAAAGAAAGCAATTGGCTTACTGGAAAGAAGTGATTCTTGGGGAAGTATTTTAAATGATGTCTGGTATGACCATGTCGTGTGCTTATTTTGAAGTCTACTGTTATGTTTGCCTGAGCTAAATGGCTACGTAGAAAAAAATAATTTAAAAAAGAAATTATTTAAAAATGTTTTACATAAATTGCTCATTAGCTGTTGTTTATTTTCCAACATTTTTAAATAGGATTATGTTTCTTTTCTGTTTTGTTTTTATTTTGTTTTGTTGTAGTTTTGGATAAGTTGACTGTTTGGGGAGGTGCATCCCATTTCTTGTAAAAACTATATACATGATATATTTTCTTCTATTTCCAAGTTGTATCTTTTTCTAAGGAAAATGAGAGTTCATATATATTTGTGAAAAGATGTAAGACAAGTATCTTCTTAGACTGCATATTTCCCTTCCGATGTTAAGTTTTTGTTCTTCTACACATAGTTCAAGAGGATTTTTTGCAACTTGATTTTATAAGTATTTTTAAGCCAATAAAAAGTTTTAGTACGACTGATCCTTTTCCAGACCCATATTCCATTAAGTTGTATAAATAATGATAATAAGTATACTTGACCAAAAAACAAAACAACAAAAAAGGCGTATTAGGAAAAAGCAGAAATGATTCTTGATGAACACAAAGTTTATTTGGTGATAGCAGAAATGTGAGAATAGTAAACTGTAATTAATACAATTTACAGGTTTTCTGATAGAAATTGTGCTTCTTAGTTATTTAATAGAAAAGCTGAGGTTAGTGAAAAGCCATCCATTTTATCTGCATGCTTTTCTGAAATGGTTTTACCAGTAATGCTTATCTTACTGTTCCGTTGCATTTTCCTTTTAGCTTAGATGAACCCACAGCTTTTCTGAAATCCCCTCTCATGGACACGTGCTTGGCTGTGTGTTAGCAGTGCTGTATCAAAGAAGCCCTAGTGCCTGTGGACATTAGGCTGTAAAGGGGGAATGACAAGCACTTGGCAGTATTCTGTGCTTTAAATCCCGTTAACCAAAGCAAGAGCAACAAGAAAGACAGGCGAAAAACAGTCCGTAAATCCAAGCATAAAATAGGCCCCCATATCATTTATTTTCATGTCAGCTTCTCTGCCAACATTGTATGTGGTATTTTCTACATAGCTTTGATAGAATAATTGTGAAAACAAAAACGTTTGGCTTATAGTATGTAGCCTTATCGCTGATTGCCAGTCTATATTACTTATTGATTACCTTTAATATTTATACTTTTTTCACTGCTTATCAGTTTGTTCTGTTTTTCATCCCATTGTGAAATAGGTTAAACTTGAATCTTTTCAGAGTCCTGAAGCTTTGGATTTGCATATGGCTCTGAAATGTCGTGTTGATGATTCAGAGCAGAATGTCATCCAAAGCCTCTGTGGCTGGTTTTTACTCACGAAGTGCTGTCTGCCATATGTCCAGTGCATAACCTTCCACTTAACTCTGATAGTACTGCTGGTGTTTGGCTTTCCAGCCTTTCTAGTCAGTATTTTGACAATATTATCTCTCAGACTTCCTGTCATCTTTTCAAAATTTATGTCAAAAAAGAATAAAAGATAATTGTTAAAAATGATCCAAATGATTAGTAAGAAAGACTATCTTCTAAGTCTTTGCAAGAAAAATCAATTTGGTTATATATTTCAGAGTTAGAAAAATATTTTAGAATTATACATTTCTGGAGTGATTCCATTAACAATGAATCTACAATATTTTCAGGTCACTTTGCAAGCTCCTTCTGTAAAGATTTAGTGAAATATTTTGTACATACGAACATACATAGAAACTATAAAACTTAAAATTGAAATATGTTACCCTTTAAAAATTATCCTTATTCCTACAATGTTTATTTACCTTAAAATCTCTATGCCAGTGTCTGACACAAATTTGACACTCAAAAAAGTATATTAAATAAGTGTATATAAACTGAAATAGAATCGCTCAAATAGGTAAGGCTTCTCTGTTTTATTGAGTTCTTTATTGGTGCATTTTATATACATATCACAATCATACTCAACTTTTGGAATTTGTTCCAGTATATGGCATGAGTTAATTCTCATTTTTACCCATTCCACTGCCCACCTTACAATTCCTTTTCATAATTTTCAAGTTGTGTTTCCAGAGTTTAAAAGAGAAATAGAAAGTTGTTAAAACAGAAATGTAATTTCAGTAAAGACCATTGCCATGCAATTTTCAGATATGAATGACAGTTGAATAAGTTAAGTGATTGATCAGTGGTAGATTAAGTTGAACACAAACTCTGAGATCTTTTACTAGCTTGTATAGTTTATTGAGGTCAAAGCTTAAGTTTAGCCAGCAACTATCAGGTATCTGCTTGCGAAGAGTGAATGAACTCTGGAGTACAGGAAAACCATTGAAATTTTATTTTCTCATTTAAGGTCAAGGCTGGAATGTGGGCTGGAGACAATGTTTTGAGGGTTATTCATATCCAGTCATGACTGAAAACATGTGGTGAGTGAGATCACACAAAGGTGCAACAGTGTAATATAACTAAATATAAACTCTGGTGAGAACTTACTTTTTGGTGGAGACAGATGTGGAAATTGGGAGATAATACAGGTTAAAAATTAAAGTCAATAAAAAAATCAAAGAAGAAGAAATGGACAGTTTTAGATATATTACAGAAGGCTGAAGAACTAAAATATATCATTGAAATCAGAAACTCAAGTCCATGTAAATTCTTGCAAAAACACTTCAGCTGCTAAGGATGGGAAATACTAAGGAGTCACATTCCATATTTGGACAAACCAGAGCTGGCAAGTGTTATGTTTTAGACTGAACTGTCCCCTAAACGTCCATATGTTGGACGTTTGGCCCCAGAGCAGTATTACTCAAAGGCGGAACCTTGGGAGGGCTCTAACCTGTTACTGCTTAAATCAGTGGATGAATTCATGGTTTAATGGGTTCCTGGGATGTAATGCAAACTTTTAAGTCTTTGGGAGTGCGTCCTGGGCGTGGATACTGGAGGCCTGGGTCCTTTCTGTCTCTCTCCTTTCCTCCCAGTGCCATGAACTAAGCAGCTTCTACCACCATTTTTGCCCTGTGACTCAGTGACCCAGAAACAAAGGATCCAAATGACCATGGGTAGAAACTTCTGAAATTGTGAGCCAAAATCATTTCTTTCTCCTTTAAAGTGGGTTTTTTTTTTCCCCAGTGTTTTTGTTATAGTAATGGAAAGCTAGAAGTGATGAATAATCAAAGATCAACCTTCCGAAAATCATTTCTGCTAACTTCAAAAGTATTAATAACTGAGTCTTGAAAATATAAAAGACAAGTTTGTGTCAGAATTCCATGGTGAAATAACTTGAAGAATTAATTAGTTACTCTTACTGCAGAAATTTTCGTAAGATTGCTTTGATAAATGAGAATGTAAAATATCCATAAGAGCTCTCCTTTCATCAACCATTTTCAGAAAAAAAGGAAGATATTTCAGGATTAATATTTTATAGTACCCAGGAAATTTTATTTATGAATAGAAAGTCAAGATATTTGACACTACAAAATAAAAGGACAAGGAAAAAGAGGTAGAAATCTGGTAATGTTGGTCAGATTTAAAGTACTAAAATTTCAATACATTACCTAAGGTTGGGTAGGTGAATGGGTAAAAATGGGAATTAACTCATGTCATATATTGGTACAAAATCTCAGTATTGAGTGTGATCATAACATGTATATAAAATGTACCAGTAAGGAATTCAGTAAAAAAAAAACAAAAAAAAAAAAACATTCAATACATTCATAGGAGTGGGGAAAAATATTTTCTTTCCACTCTTGAAAGATCTCAGTTAAAGCCACTAATAAAAGTTATACAAATGAAAGTATATAGACGTATTTAATATGCTTTGTATTGTGAGCCTTTGTTAAAATATAAAGAGAAAAAGTAGCTAAACCTGAGTGTTTTCATACAAGCTTTGCTGAAGAATGGATAGTCATGGACAGTGTGGGAGGAAGGGCCATGAGCTGAGAATACTAAAGTAGGGAGAACTCTAATCAGTCTCTTTTATTCAAGTTCCTCTTGGCGTTTCTCCATTTTCAGAGATAAGGATGATGCTTCTGTGTGAATGTAGGGAGGACACCTCCTATATGAGAGTGTTTTCAGTTGGTACCAGGGAAGGCTGGGGAACCATTCTAGTACCTGTCATTTCTCCAGTTCCTTCAGTTTAAAAGATTCACCTTATTCCGAGATAGCAGATTTCAAGAAAATATGTTCTGAACTCTGTCACTTCCTCAGCTGAAGCTTTCCCTAGTAAAGTTGTGGTCTTGTGCCACATCCCGCTGGGCCAGTTGTGCCTTAACTCTGAAGGGGTAGTAGGTGGGGAGTGGAAGCCCTGGCTAGTTAGGACCAGGCAATGTGAGCCATGAGGCAGGCAAGGAAGCACATCTCCGTAGAAACCAGAGTCACCGAAGGTTGGTCATTAGAAGAAGCTATAAACTCTTCTTCTGAGTCCAAAGTGAACCAAGAAAAAATGTGTGATAATCTCAAATTTTCCTTATACCAGTTGGATGCCTTAGAATACCAGTTGCGATCCAGTGAATACTGTACTTTGCAGTTTGGATACCTTTAGGTGTGGTGCCGTGGATGAGGGTTACTTAGAGCAGCGGATGAAAGTGCCCAGCTTCAGCTTGTGAGGTTTGAGTCTCAACAGTGTCAAACAAGGTAGGTAAAGGAATAACATAAATAATTAGTTTGTAGCTTCATTTTGGAGAAAGCAAAGAATGATGGGAAAAATTAACAGAACTTCAATAAGTGGGGTAATAGAATCATATAACCCAGAAGACATGCTATAATTTTCCCTAGAAGCATAATTTTGTTTCTACTATTATCCTACTTAAATCAAAACTAGTCAAAGGAGGACTAACTTCTTTGTAAAATAGGTCTTCTCACATTTTGCTTGGCCTGTTTATATAGATACTATAAGAGTGTCTACTATGTACAGAGTCACTTTTTATAGTTTGCTTTTCAAAATTTTTCATAAGAAGTTTCAGGTTCAAATTTTAAGAGCCTTTCATGTTAAACCAGGAACTAGATATAAGACTTTTCCTATAACAATTATAGATGTAGGTAAATTCCTCTCAATTAAAAATGTGTAATATTTCCCAAGTTTTATGGTCTTATTAGAATGTGATCTTACCTATGCATCTGACAAATTTGTAAATCAGTAACAGGTCACCTTTTTAAGCAATTTCTTCTCTATTGGGTCTATAAATTCAACTCCAATTCCCTAAAAACATTTGCTCATATCTGATTCTGGGCATTTGACTCTCAAATGTGATATCCTAGCAAAGTCTTGAAAGCAGCATTTCCAATTACAGTATGTCCTTTCACAAGGCAAATATTCTTAGTGACCTTAGGCAAAATAATCCCATTGCCCTAAAAACAAACACCTCAGTTATTTTTTTTTTTCTCAGAAAAAAATACCTGACACAAAACGTTAAAGGAGGAAAGATTTATTTTAGCTCACAGTTCATAGAGGTTTCAGTGCATGGTCGACCAACACCAAGGCAGGACAACGGGGCAGAGGAGAAACAGTTCACTTTGTGGCAAGCAGAAAGCAGCAGAGTAACAACATGGCACTTCCCTCTCCTTTTGTATTTCATGCAGGATACAAGCCTATTGTTTGCTGACCCCAAGTTCCAGGGTGAATCTTCTCATTATCCATGCCTACTCACAGCTCTGCTGAAGCAGTCAATGGACTAATTTAGTTATCACAGAACCTTAATCCATAGTCACACACTGTATTTCGAGCCACCTCAGAAAAGCTCCACCTATACGTGCATCAGGCTCTGGGTCACAGTGAGGTACAAACCACAGTAAGAATGTTCCAAAGTTTCTAATACAAGGAAAAATCATGTAAGATGAAAAGATTTTAAAAGTTTCACTTCTGTTTCCTAGAAGACAATCTATTATTAAAAGGCTATACGACTTATATACTTATAAATAAAACATAAGAAAGGTGTACTGTCATTTATTATTTGATAATGTTTCCTTGGAAGTTTAACATTTCAAATAAATTTAATTAGATTAACATCTCTTCTTTTGTGAGATAAGAGAACAAATTATTTTTCATTTTAGGGTCCCTTTAGGAATCTCAAAGTAAGTTTGAAGTCAAAGATTTTATTTGAACTTTATTTGGGAATATTTGTATAAAAATATTAAAAAGTCAAACAAAAATAGAACAAAGATTATTAAATAGCAACTATTACTCAACTATGATAAGTATTTTAAAGACAAATACAGATAGTCATAGTTATTAAAAAAAAAAAAAACTCAGCTTTTTTTTTTTTGAGCCAGGTTTCGCTTTGTAGTTCAGGCTGGCCCTGAGCTCAGCCTTAAACTCACATCACAGCAATCCTCCTGCCTCTGCCTCCTTAGTGCTGGAATTACAGGCATGTGCCACCATGCCTGGCACTGTGGTATGTGGTGCTGATTGCTTCTGGGCATGAGTCTCCACACCCAGTATTGTATGTGGTTGCCAGGGAATCGAACCCCGGCCCTTGCACTTGCAAGACAGGCACTGGAACCACTGAGCTAACTCCCTGGGCCCCCTCAGCTTTTAATTCAGAAAATTGCATTTACTATTTACTTAAGCAAAATTCTGATAAAAAAAGCAGACAAATAGTTTTTGACAAAGTAGAATCTTTTGCTCTTAGGTGAATTACTTAGCAGGTAAATAATACATAAAGGCTTTATTCTTTTAACAGAGGAAAAAATTAAGTTCCATTTTAGCATATGTACATCATTGATTTTAAAGATCATTTGAAAACCTTAAACAAATCCACTTTGATTTCACCCAGCTAAAATTAATGAGATAAAATCTCTTTTCTACAGACTTCCTACGAGTTTGTATTCAGAATTTGTCTTCACCCTTGACTGGAATAACTAATTATTCTCCTTCAGGAAAAATTACTCTTGTTTTTCTCCCTTTTAATAAAAATCATCCTTTATGTCTTATTTAGTTTTTCTTATCAAAAACGTAAAATTCTTGCTTGTATGGTGTACAAACTTTTAAATCTATTGTTAGTAGTAGTTTTATTTTATATTTAACTATAATTTTTAACCACTAGTGACCTTTTTTAATAGAGAAAATAAGGATGTAAACAGTAGTAAATTGTCTGGCATGTGCCAGCATTCTTTAGGGGATTAGCAAATTTTATGAATATATCTTCTCACATTTCTTGAAGGCATATACTTCCTTAAATTATAATTGCTCATATTTATTAACAGACTGGGATACATTTAGCTCCTCTATATGGCATAAAAATAAGATGCTAAAAGTATTTAAACTTAAAATTAGCAATTAATGTTTTAGCAATTTCACAATGACCCAGATATTTAATGAATATCTATGACTTAATTTAGCATTATTTTTTAAGATGGGGTCTGGCTATGTAGTTCAAGCTGGCCTTTATTTAGTTCACTACATAATCCAGGCTGGCCTGGAATTTGTGGCAGTCCTCCTGTCTTAGCCTTCTAAGTGCTAAAACTACAGGCTTGGGCCCTTATACCCAATATAACATAATTTTAACGATACCAGTTGATCAAATAATTTTTGAGGCAGGTATATTACAGTGCCAAATATTTGTTGTCATAACTTGAAGTTATTTAACTTTTTACTACTTTTAAGCTTATTTTACTAATAAATCCAACTAGAATAAATACATTTTCAAAGTAGGATTATTCTTGAGAATTCAGAACATGTCTATTTTTATTAAAGCAATGCTAGTAACCCAGTCTTATTCATCGGAGTTTACTCATGTCACACGAACTTGCAAAACACTTCAGCGAGTTTACATATTTCTGAGATTCTTGAGAGTATTTAGCTTATATAATTTCTCATTTATGGGCCGGGGAGTTAGCTCAGTGGTTCCGGCGCCTGTCTTGCAAGCGCAAGGGCCCGGGTTCGATTCCCCGGTAACCACATAACAATACTGGGTGTGGAGACCCCACACCCAGCAGCAACCAGTACCACATACCACAGTGCAGGGCGTGGTGGCTCACGCCTGTAATCCCAGCACTCGGGAGGCAGAGGCAGGAGGATTGTGATGTGAGTATGAGGCTGGGCTGAGGGCCAGCCTGAACCACAAAAAAAAGCAAGACCCTGTCTCAAAAAACCTAAAAAAAAAAAAAAAAAAAAAAGCAGTGAATAAACTGGTTGTATATAAAAAAAAAATTTCTCATTTATATCAAGGTTAATTTGACTAGAAATTCTTCAGAAGATTTTAGAAAGTAATTTGTAATGTCATTCAGAGGTTGATATATCATAACAGACCATATATATAAACATATAAATATGTAGAAAGATGAAAATAGAGATTTTATAGCTTTTATTATGAACCTTAGCTATGAGGTGGATACAAATACAGAAACAAAATCACCTGTTTATATCAGTATACTCTCATTTTTACCTTATTATTACATTTCAGGCAGATAGAACAAATCCATATTGCATGCTTAATTGTGATTAGACCTGTTTTAAAAGCAACTTAAAGCATTTCGTTTGTCTTTGATAAGTAATCTTATGTGTTATCTTTTTTTATGAGAGACCCCTGGAAATATTAAGCAGCAATTCATTTCTAAAAACCTTCTTTTTCTATTCTTTATCTTAGAAAGTTAAAGTTACCTAGATGGAAACTTATATTTCAAAAAATAGTAAGATTTCTGTATTCAAGTGAAAAATGATGTAGGTTGTGATTAAGGATTTCAGAAACATAATTCATTATCATCAGACACCTTGGATAATTATTATTTAAGTATAATGTAGTCCAGTGAATGCTTATAGTTGAATTCTACAATATATTCATAAAGCACTCTTCATAAGAAGGCCTAGGGCCGAATGGATTTGATCACAGTTTCAAGAAATAAGTGGAATTAATAAATGACATTAAGACAGTTATTTCCTATTTGAGTACTTATGTGAATCTCTGTCTAAGTACCTTTTGCAGTTCTTTTGGTCTAAGTCTGATCTCTGCCTCCTATCTAGTTAATGAAATTTTAGATTGTCAACCAGTCAGTGTGTCTGTCTATGTATGTATGTATGTATGTATGTATGTATGTGTCTGTATGTCTATCTGCCTACCTACCTACCTACCATCCTACCAATCTAAGTATTTTATACTGACAAAGACCACCATAAGAACAGAAGACAAACAAACCCTTGAATCCTTACCATTTTACCAATTAAAAGAATGATTTGTATTCTCTTCCGAGGCAGTCAGAGATTTCAGAGCAGCTTTTGCTAAAAATAGTGACTCTTCATTCTGTTCTACAGATACCTAATTAGTAATTGAAAGCAAAGCATTTCATCTTTATAACTTTAAAACTTGAGTCAGACTCTTACTTAGGTCTACATATAGGCATGGGAAACACTTAGGGAATTCCTGTTTAAAAATTACAAAACAAGATTGATGACCTGAATTTGTGTAACTTATCTCCTTTCACTTCAAGGCTGTGGGCACTAAGATAACAGCTTTAAGGGACATTCAACTGCCAGTTGGTCAATAGAAGGCTCCAGTTATTGCCTAAACCCTGTGTTCCCCTTGGGTTCCAGGATGTCCATCTTGGAAATGAAATTTGTCCAAAAACAAGCAATTATCTCATGGACACTAGATCCTCAAGTCATAAGAATTTCTTCAGAGATACACTGAGAATCAAAAGTAAAGAGATAATGGTCATCTAGACACTGGGCTACCTCTAATACATAAAAGGTCTTATTCTTTGTTAGTTGATCCATCTGGTCCATTTTATCAGAGTGGTGCCTCTTCCACTCCCCTAGCCACAGTCCCTTTCTTTTTTCAAATTTCAGTTTCTAATGTCTGCTTGTGCCTCTCCCTGGCATGTGTTGAAATGCTTTTTGTGAAATAAGAGTCAATGAACATGTATGTAGGTGAGCTGAAGTTTCATCTTCTCTTTGGGGAACCTCCTCAGACCTCATCTGGTAACATTACCAGCTAAGATATCCTACCTTTTCTTTTCCATTTTTCTCTCCTTTCAATATGATCTTCCCATAGATATCAGTAGGATATTTGTTTAGAATGAGGGGTCTCAAAATCTCCTTTTAATATTAAAATTCTGAATCTTCAAAAGTGTAATTATAGTAATTGTGGCCCCAGTCCAAATCCCATAAACCTTTACTGAATTTAGACACAGTGTAAAAGGTGTTCCCCAAAGAGAAGGCAAAAGGAAGTATCCATCATAGTCTAGAAATGCTGCAAAAAATAACAGAAAGACAGGCTTAAATCTCCAAGAATTGATAATAGTCAGCAGAACTTCAGCTGCAAATTTGGTGCAACTATCATTTTCAGGTCACCCTCCTACTACTAGGTTTCTATTCCAAAAGATGACCATTCCCAAGTGTGCCACCCTCTTTTTGCTAGCAGGGAGAAAGAAAACTTGTTAGAAAGGCAGCAACTCTCTGGACATAAAATAAGACAAATAGGGCAATTGCTGTCATTGGGAAGGAACAGATCAATAACTCATGAGTATTCAGAACCACAATCAGGACAATCAGAATCAAAAACCTAATTTTTGCAAGGTTTTTTTTTTCACTATTTTTTACCTGCTAATCTAAATTTGGAAAGAAAAATGATAAATACACTTTTATCACTCTGATTAGATCAGAACCTGTCAATAGAAATTCGGAAGACTAACTTCAAGAAGAATTTTCACCTTTTGCTCTGTTTGTCAAAGATCTCACATTTCAGCTGCAGCTTCTGGAATGAAGAACCTGTCCCAACCAAAAGATCCATCCTCATCAACAGAAATAATAGGGAGGAAAACAAATACATTCTTCTCTTACATCAACCTTTTAGGTTTCAGACCAGCACCAGTAATAAGCAGTTAAGAAAATTTATTTGAGAAACGGTTTATATGACATGGAGCCTTCTGTAGGAAATGGAGAACCAAGAAAATGGTTAAATCTGAATATTTTTTGAAACAAGTTTTGATGAAGCGTGGAGAGTTATGAAAAAATATAGTGGGACAAAGGTGTGCAGAGTAAAGAGTAGCAAAACTGGAGGACATTCATCAAGGCCTCCTCATCTAAGTGCCTCTCAACATCTCTTCAGTTTCGGAGACTAGCATTTTCTTTGCTCCTTGGTATAGAGATGGCTCTTCTCGCATGAGGATTTTATGACCTGCTTTCAGAAAAGGTCAAAGAGGAGAAAATCACTTCCTGCACCTGCTATTGGCCAGATTCCTTCAGCCTAAAATATTCAGTATAGGAGGAGGTGATATTTTGGGTATCAGGTTACGAGCCCTATAACTTTGAAAGTTTCAGTATTAACAAAGCACTTCTGAAGTAAAGCAGACACTTAAATCCTGCCAAGAGTTTTGTTCATTTTTGTTTTTCCCAGAAAGATATCATGGAAAGATGCCACAAAGGAAGCTCTTACACCAAATCAAATTGGTAAGGCCAATTAAGAGAAAATATGGAGAAAAAGAAAACAGTATTTTTACTTGTCATTTATTCTTGCTAGTTTCTATCATTCTAAAACCTTATGTAAAGATTCTAGGCTAAACACTGTTATAGATTTCACCAGTTAATAAATACAGTTTTGTTCTGTAGATTTGTATTCTATTATTTACAAATTCATAAATACCTATTTTCCAGGCATATTTTTTCCTATGTCAAATGAAGGCTGTTGGATGTGATCTTGTATCTCTTACTCTTGTTTATGGCATATATCTTATTCTATGTCTTTGCAATTTAGAACTCTTCAGTAAATTCCTGAATGAACTGTCTTCTCTCAAACTTAGAAATGAAACAAATGACATCCTCACGTGAAATGTCGTCTGCTTAGACTGGCGTTGTGCTTAAACTTGTAGGTCTTAACTTTTGAAAAGCCGTTTGAGTGCTTAGCTGAGAAATGTTTCTATATTATAATTATCTAAGACCATTTGATTCTTTGACTAGGTGAAACTAATTAGAAAAAACAAATTATAAAATGAAGTCTTCCATTGGATATATTCTGCGTGATCAATCATTAAAACTGGAAACAGTAATAGAGGTCACTGAATTTGGAAGTTAGGAAAATAAGTTTAGAACAGTCTTCCATCTGATAACATTCTGGAGAAAAAGACAAGTTGAATTAGTAGATTTTCTGATTCTTCAATTTTCTTCCACTGTAGTATTTCTTTATTTTTTTTAGACTTTTAGATGAAAAACATGTAGAGGAGTTATTTAGTCAAGATATTTTATATTAAACTGGTAGAAAACAACTTTCTAAGGAATTTTTCTGAGTTGCAACTCTAGTAAAAGAGATAGGAGTGTAACCACGGTTTCCTAGGTTTTAGTGCACTGTGTTTTTATCATACATTTTTATTTTGTTATAGATCTATAAAGATATTTGAAATGTCACAATAAAAGAAACCTTAAAAAAATTGAATGCAGGGCCAGGGATTTACCTCAGTGGCACCGCACCTGCTTTTCAAGTGCATATCTCCAGACAGCACCAGATCTCCACTGGAGGGCAATATTGTCAGGAATTGAGAACTGCTGATTTTGGTGGTATAGGATGCAGCATCTAGATCTAACTGAAGACATCATACCATGTTAATTTGTATGTTCAGGTATTTTTCCAAGGTTTTAAACAATATAATGAAAATTTTAGTAATTCTAAGGAAGTAATTGGTAATGTAAGAAATGAGGCAGCCAGAGTTTAAGGCAAGATGTGAAGTAGGCTGCATGTATGGTAACTACATTCCTGGTGGCTATGGACAGTCAACCAAACATTTACCATCATAATTTAATAGAACCTGTTCTTTGGCCTTATCTTTATGTGGTCTTACAATTATTGGGTAGAAAGGAATCAAGTACATTTTGTTGATATCTTGCTAAGTCGTCTCTTGAGACCAGAGCATGGAGATGGCAACAGTACATTCATTTTGTCTAGACAGATTAGTGGCTTACGGGGACTTTTTATGTGGAAGATAAAAAATGAGATGAATGAATGTCTTGCAGAATATACTGTGCATTCCATGTAGCCTCTGTCTTTAAATTATTTTTCTGTTTTTAAAACCTCTGAAATATTTAAATCATCTTCCCGTACTTATAATAAAAGCAAAGCATTTGATGGTTTATCTAATTATTATTAACTTAATGTAGAGTGACCACTATTATTTCCAAAACCAAATTACTCTTTTATCACCTGCATAACTCTGATGAATCTGTCAAGCACAATGGGTAATCACTTCCTGGTGGCAAACATGACATAATTTTGTGCAGTCAGAGAACTTCTGTGTGTTTTTAAAAAATGTTATTTCTGTGGATATTGACTTTGAAATTTCTAGTAGTTCATTTTGTTTGTTTGTTTGTTTGTTTTTGTTTTTTCCTTGAACGATCTGATAAGGTAGAAAGTACTGTACTTGCTGATCATGCTTGACAGTATCTGGAACCTGGCTATAAAAACAGAAAATAAAGCCAGTAAGCAGTTAAATGCAAAGTCAAATTCACTATGAAAGACACAATCTTATGACTACCTTAAGAACCTAGATCCTACCTTATATGGAGCTGACGCATTTCTCTTGGGCATCTGTCAACAAAAGCCGACAAAATTATCTTTTTGCTTCATCTAGTTTGTGTTAGGTTTCCATAATTTATGGTCAAGATAGATCTCCTTAAAATGAATATCTTCACTGAGCAAAAGTGGTCTAAAATTGAAAATGCAAAGAGAACAGAATGACAGTTATCAGGAAAATAAAAAACCAGACCACTTTTAAGGAGTAGAAATCTCTTAAACCAAAAACTAGAAATGATAAATAAAGAGGAAATGTATGAGTTATCTTGCTAGCTTGCTACTGAAGGACAAATAAGTTATCAGAGAAAAATGACCTCATACCAGATTGAAATAGAGACGATAATGGAAAAGGAAAATGTCCAGAATCAAACCGAAGTCTTTGTCCTTCTAGTCACCTACCATTTGCAGATTCTAAGGATGGAGGGCCAATTGTTTGACATAATTGTGTAAGAGGTTTATAAATTATTTTTCTGTGGAGATTGGGGGATTCTAGCAGAATGAAGACTAAGTTTTTAAAGTTAAAGCGATTCCATTCAGTCTAGGAAGAAAAATTGTTCAAGACTTTATGCACAGAATGAAAGTGTTTTTAAAATGTATGTGAAGACAGAATTCAGTGAGTAGTTTGCTGTTACTTTTACTTCCTTCAGTAGTAAGTGAAAGAAGAAAAAAAATGAACATTAAGTTCTAGAACAAAACAAAATCTTGTAGGAAAGGTGCATGTGGGTACAGTAGGGCTCAGAGGTTTTGGATTTTTTGTTTGTTAAGTTTTTTTGAGCTAGGGTCTCTCTTTGTATTGCAGTTCAGGGTGGTCCTCAACTTAGCCTCAAACTCAGTAATCCTCCTGTCTCTGCCTTCCAAGTGCTGGGATTACAGGCATGAGCCATCAAGTCCAGCACTGTGATATGTGGTTACCAGGGATCAAACTCAGGACGTTGTACTTGCAAGACAGGTGCCAGAACCACTGAGCTAAATCCCTGGCCCTAGAACCCAGAGTTTTAACCAGGTCACTAGTACTTCATCTCTTTTTTTTCCTCACCTCTTTACCCCCTTTTGCTATTTTATGTTTATTAGTAATGACTTATTACTGGTGTCAATGATACTTAATTGCAGATTTGATTAACGTTTCCCTGATGGGTTTTAGATGTTGAACATTTTATATATTTATTGGACATTTGTTCCTCTTCTATTAGGAGGTATTTATTTAGATCATTTGCCCACATTATAAAATTAGATTGCTTGATTTTTTTGATTCTTCATATATTGCCAATATTAACTTTGTCAGATAAGTAGTTGACATTTTTTTCTCTCTTATGGGTTGGCTTTTCACTCTCTTGTTGTCTCTTTTGCTGTATAAAAGCCTTTTATTTTGATGGGACCATATTTGTCAAATTTTGTTTCTGTTTCCTATGCTTTTAGAGCGCTCTCCAAAAAAAATCAGTAGCAGTATAAATATCTTGAAATGTTTTCCTTATGTTTTCTTCTTGTAGTTTCAGAGTTCACATCTTACATTAAAGTTTTAATCCATTTGGAGTCAACTTTACTATATGTAGTGTGATATATGCCAATTTCTACTCTTAATCGTGTGGATATTCAGCTTTCCCAGAACTATTTATAGAAGAGGCTGTCTTTTCTACAGTACATTTTTTTTTTAACGTACTTGTCAAGAACACAAAGCATTAAGTTCTGTGCATGCTTTATTTTTTTTTCCTGGATCCTCTAATCTATTATTCCGTGTAAGTCTTCTGTAAGTCTCAGTCTAGTTTGTTAACTTGGGTCTATAGTATTTCTTGAGAGCAGGTGTTGTGCTGTCTCCAGCTGTTCTTTTTGGTCAAGATGGCTTTGGCTACTTGAAATATGTGCTTAATATTAATTTTAGATTTTTGTTAGTGTGCTTTACTTCTCTGAATAATATCAATGGCATTTTGATGACAGTTGCAATGGGTCTCTTGCTTTTGTACTGTAGACATCTTAGCAATATCAGTTCTTCAGATCCATGAGAGGTCATGTCATCTTTTAGTATCTTACTCAGTTTCTTTTACTGCTGTTTTACAATTTTTATTGTAAACATCTTTCATTTTCCTAGCTGAATTTATTTGTGAGTGCTGTCCTTCATATTTGAATATTGTGAATGAAAATGCTTTCTTGTTTTCTGTTTCAGCAAATTCATTAGGCTTTTTTGGAAATCTTTAGGGTTTGCTGTGTATAAAAGCAGAATATCTACAAGTAGGCATTGTAGTTGACTTGTTTTCTGATTTGGATGCCTCTTATTTCCATCTGATTACTAATTTCTTTGACTGAAATTCTAGTAGTATATTGGGTAATGCACAGAGTGAACATCCTAGTTATGCTCTTCAGCTTCGCAGCAGTGCTCTCAATTTTTCTACTGTGTACATCCCTTTCTTTCAAAGTAATTTTAAATGAACTGTATTTATTTTAAGGGAAAGAGCTTATGATTTACAGAGAAATCACAGAGATAGTAGAGAATTCCAAAATATACATCCAGTTATCCCTACTGTTAATAGTATATTTGAGTATTACCTTGTCACATTTAATATGAACCAGTATTGACACATTATCACAAAGTAAGTAATACTCTGTATTCAGATTACCCTTATGTTTTTATATCCTTATTCTGGTCCAGAATACCATATTATGTTATCATGTCTCCTTAAGTTTCCATTGGCTATAATAATTCTTTAGTTATTCTTTGCTTTTGATGCCACTGATACTTTTCCAAAGTACTGGTTAGATATTTTGTAAATTGTCCCACAGCTGGAATTTCTCTAATGTTTTCCTCATTATTAAAATTGTGTTACCAGTGGTTGAGAGAAAGACTATGGAAAGAATGTGCCAATTTTACCATATCACATCAAGGCATATGCTGTGCACACAGCTTTTTCCTGGTAAAGCTAACTTTGAATGCCCAATGGGTGGGAGTGGTTTAGTTGATGCTCCATTGTATAGTTTCTTCACTAAAATGATTTTTAATCTGTTTGAAGTTTAATTTGTAAGGGAAAATGCATACATGTTACATATATGAACTCCTTGCTTTTGATGGATAACCCACATAACCATTTTCCAAGTCAATATATGAAATTTCACTTTGAATTCTCTAAATTTGTTTTACCTTCTTTTAACTCAGGTTTTCATTTCACAAAGCCCCTAAGGAAACTTCTTAGTTATAACAGAGACATATTATATATAGCAGACATATTATGCATTTTAAATTGTTCTGAAAATAAATAGCAAGCTTTTATTATTTATTTATTTATTTATTTATTTGAGACAGGGTCTTACTTTGTGGTTCAGACTGGTCCTGAGCTCAGCCTCCAACTCACATCACAGGAATCCTCCTGCCTCTGCCTCCTGAGTGCTGGGATGACAGGCGTGAGCCACCACGCCCGGCACTGTGGTATGTTATACTGGTTGCTGCTGGGTGTGAGTCTCCACACCCAGTATTGTATGTGGTTACTGAGGGATTGAACCCTGGTCCTTGGACTTGCAAGACAGGCGCCGGAACCACTGAGCTAAATCCCCGGCCCGCAAACTCTTAATTATGCTTGAGTCTATAAGGTACCTTGCTTTTCCATCCATCTGTTTTACCTGATTGAACTGGTAGGAAATGCAGCTTTCCCACTCCATGGACTTGCAACCTAGTCCCATAGATAGAGACACAGAATTGAAAGTTTAATCGACCCTCAGAGAACAATTTGCCAGAAAAATTATCACAGAGTATAGCAGCTTCTCTCCTAACTACTGAAAGTGTGAGAAGATCTGAAGCAGGATAAAATGGCAGTGGCTTATCTGGCATGGAAATTTATTTGGGATAAAATCATGTGCTGTTCTCTTCTGAAGGATGAAGTGGTATTTCACAGTCAAAATTTCTAAGATTCCCTCCTGTCTATAGCCTTACTGATAGAGCTGCCAAACAATAGGAGCCCAAAGCATTTTAATTATTAACAAAGTATAAAAACAAGTCTTATTCAGAAGTGCACTGAGAGATAGATTGCCAAATGAAAACATTCTTGTAAAATCATGCAAAAGATAGTCAGAAACTTGAGAAAAAAGACAGCATAAGCCTAACTTCCTGAGACTTATCAATGTAGAAACAATGGTTTCTGAAGAGGGATTTTATCAAAACTTTCTTCAGTTTCAGTTAGAAAATTAATTACTGTTGGATTTATAAGAAAATAATGAGTTTTCTAATAGGTAACACACATAAAAGTGTAAAAGTTCATGAGGAGGGATCATTGTGCAGTAAGTAGGCCCGGAAGTTCTGCTAGAGCATTGCAGAGGCCCAGACTCTGAACTCTGCACACCGTGGGCCAGTAGCTTTCTGGGGACTCTTGCATGGGAGAAGACCCAGCAAATGCACCTTAGGTGGAAGTAGGCTGCTGCTCTGGCTGCTCAGGGATGTGGAGTGTACACACAGCCCCTTAGAGGTAAGCTCTGGAGAACAGAGGCATGGTAAAAAGCAGAGAGGGCCTCAGTGAGATTCTTCCATGAAAACTGAAGCCCAGGGGGAAAGTGAAGAAAATCTGTGTTCTAAAGATGCACCAGACTATAGTGGCTGGTGACATGATTGTTCCTTTCTAGTATCTTTGCTGGTGTTACAGAACTGAAATTACCTAAGGGCCATTACAAACTCAAGGCCTAAGGGCCAGGTATACCAGGAAGATTACCTGAGAAGTAGACATTCCTTATGGTGTCTAAATATTAGCAAGAAAGACACTTGCAATAAACGTTTTACAGGTAGCATCCCAGAAATTAATCCAAAAATATCAATGACGACAAAAATATAGAAATGAGAAAACACCTAAATAAAACTCAAATCCGAAATTGTAGATTGCCAAAGAGAAATTTAGGAAACAAGGAGATGGACCAACCTAAAACTTGACGACTAGTACTCCCTGAATCGCCAACAAAAGTGGATCTGGAAAAAACGAAATTAGAAATAAGCTGTCACATAACAAAAGAGATAGTGTGCATGGTGAAAGGCACAGAAAAAATAATAGGGGATCTCAGTAATATGATAGAATCCCAGCATAAAAAAGAAATGGAATCCAATAAACCAATTCAAATAGAAATCCAAGTTTAAAAGCCTCATTGAAAATTATACAGTAGAGCTAGTGAATGTGAAGACAGAATCTCAGACATAGAAGACATAATTGCATGTAATGGACAGGAAAGGAAAGATTTCTTAAAAATAGTAAGGGGTTGAACTGAGGATTTAGCTCAGTGGTTCTAGTGCCTGCCTTGCAAGTGCCAGGACCCAGGTTCAATCCCTGGTAACCACATACAACAATGCTGGGTGTGGTGAATCACACCCACCAGCAATCAGTACCACAGACTACAGTGCTGGGCGTGTTGGCTCAGGACTATAATCCCAGCAAACAGGAGGCAGAGGCAGGAGGATTGCTTTGAGTTTGAGGCTGAGCTCGGGGGCCTCCTGAACTACAAAGCGAGACCCTGTCTGAAAAAAGAAAAAGAAAAAAAAAATAGTAAGGGACTATAAGAAAGCAATTCACCAGGTGCTACATGATGCAAAAAAGAATAATGTCAGACTGATCTGAGTGAATGAAGAAATAGCAAACAGAGCAAATGACATTAAAAAAACAAAACAAAACAAAACAAAACAAAAAACAACTTCACATATGTAATGGCAGAAAACTGACCAAGTAGGAGAAAAGAACACAGATAAATGGGGCATATAAAACTTCAACTAGCCATGATAATAATTAAAATCCACACCTAGGCGTATTAATAGTCAAGATAACCAGAAATCCACAGAAGAATATAGTAATTAATGCAGCTAAAGAAAAGATAAATCACATGCAAAGAAAATTGATCAGAATTACAAACCCTCAAGCAGAGCCTATAGTGAGGTATTTCAAACCCTAAATGGACACAACTTCCAACTTACATTGATGTATCTTGCACAACTATTTTCACAATCACTGGGGAAATAAGATTTTTCCATGCCCAAACACACCTGTAAAACTTCATGAATACCAAACCAACACTCCAAAAAATTCTACTCAACATCGTAGAAAGAAACAGTGAGGGTCAAAACTCCTTGAAGCCCAACAGAGTGAAGCCATTAGGTAAGGCAAGAAATTTAATAGAAATGTTTTAAAAATAGTAATAATAATAAAAGAGCCCACAAAAGGAAAATATGACAAGTATGTGAACATGTATCAGTTATAACTATCAATATTAATGACTTAAATCCACTAATTAAAAGAAATAGACTGGCAGAGTGGACTAAGAAGAAGTGAAGAATATGCTCTATTCAAGAAATATACTTAATTAAAAAAAAGAAATTCATAGGATGGTTAAGAATTCTCGATGGGATAGGAAACTGCAGAAAAGCAGAAGTGGCTATTTCATATGTAAGCAAATTAGATTTCAAACTAAAACAATCCAAGAGGAAAAGATGATTTTCATAAATATATATGCTTAAAAGCTATTGCAGTCAATTACGTAAAGCAAATAGTAATGGACGTGAAAAGCCAAATTAACACTAATAAAATAGTAGTGGGGAACCTCAGTACTCCACTATCATAAAGTTAGATCAACTGACAAAAAATCAACAATGAAGTACTGAATCTGAACCTCCCAAATTTAAAGACCAAATTCAAAAATAGGCATTTGAGATGAACAGGTATTTTTCAGATAAAGCAGTAAAAACAGCAAAGAAACATATGAAGAAATGTTCAATATTACTGGTCTCTTGAGAGATGCAGATGTATGCAGATACAGTTTCATTGGTTGATTTCTTTGTAGCAGCCATTTTTTTGTGGAGTGCGATTAAATCTTGTGTTATTTCCATCTGCATTGAACAGGCCAATAGAAATGACCTAAATACCCCTCAGTATAAGTAAATAGTGATGCAATGCAATAATACTCATTTATGAAAATGCTTAAACTACTTACACGCAAAGGTCAAGTCTCAAAATGTTATTCAAAATAAAGTAAAAAGAAAAAAGGCTGTGTGCCATACTACACATTTTATTTGAAATTTCAGAAGAATACAAATTAACTTATAATATCAAATTAGCCGAGTACTGCGGTGTAACAAATGACTGAGTAAACACTGGTGTAACTACCTTTTCAGCATGGTAGAATTCTGATATACCTTGACTTTGGTAGTTGTTATTATAATGTATTATGTTTAATTTATATAAGTGTATAATTTATGTGCTTAACCTATGAGAATTTTTGTATCTCTAAATTATACTTCTATAAAGGTGATAAATGCTGTGTGATCTTGGTAATTATTAACTTATTGCACATTTTCTTGCATATTTCTTATACATTTTTCTCATCTGCAAGCTGAAGAGTTTCTTCCTCTTTGAGTTTTAACATTTCTTTAAGATCTAAATACGTGTCATAATTCTTGTAACTATTGATCAAATATAAACCCACAAAATGTCTTCTTGTGCAACGTTCTGAAATAAACTGAGTTTATTGGTATCTTTTATAATCACTTTCCTCACTGAAAATTTGTACCTGTACATGATGTATCTTGGTTTGTATTTTTCCCCATTCCTCTGTCCTCACTTCACCCCTCCACTTTTCTCCTCATACATAAGCTTTGTTTTCAGTTTTTCCTATTTACCATTAAACTTTTTCTTTCCTTTCTTTGATTTCTTCTACTGCCCCCACCCCCCATTACCCTTTCCCTCTGAACACTTTCTTCGTATTTCACAGTACTTATCATACATTTTGGGCCTCACTTACACTTACAGTTTCTCACACGAGAGGAATGATAAACTATTTACACATCTGTGTCCTATTTAATTCACTTACAAGTAGGGCCTCGAGGCACATCTATTTAGCTATAAATAGCTCTAATTATATATATATAGGGAGTTTTGGTTTTTTTTTTTTTTTTTTTGGTTTGGGGGTTATTTTTTTTGTTTTGTTTTTTGAGACAGGGTCTCGCTTTGTAGTTTAGGCGTCTCCTGAACTCAGCCTCAAACTCAGTAATCCTCCTGCTTCTGCTTCCCAAATGCTGGGATTACAAGTGTCAGCCGCTGTGCCTGGCGTTGTTGTATGTGGTTACTAGGAATCGAACTTGGGACCTTGCACTTGCAAGGCAGATGCCAGAACCACTGAGCTAAATCCCCGGCCCTCTAATTTATTATTTTTATCAATGAGTCATGTTATGCTTTCTAAAAAAAAATTTTAAAAACACACACATCTTTATCCAGTTTGCTGTTGATGGACATTTGGGTTGTTTCTAAAATTAAGCTATTATAAAGTATACTGCTATAAATATAGATGAATATGTCATTGTAGTCTAATGCTTTTCATTGTTACATGAATATAATCAGCAGGGAAATAGCAGAGTTAAATGGAACCTCTAATCCTAGCAGTGATCTGCACAGTGGTTGCACTAGTCTACATTCCCACCCACAGTGAAGAAGGATTCTCTTCTCTCCACAGCTCCATCAGCACTTGTTGTTGGTTGATTTCTTGGTAGCAGCCATTCTTTGTGGAGGGAGCTGACATGTCAGTGTTATTTCCATCAGCATTGAACAATCCAGTAGAAATGGCCTAAATACCTCTCAACAGAAGTACACAATGATGCAGTGGAATAAATATTTGAAATAGTATTGTCCTGAACATTTATTTAGACATTTTGTTAGATGTATATATTTACAAAATTTCTGTAGACAGACACATATGCATTCATGTTCTTGAATAGAACAGAAAATATTGAACCACATAGTGAATGCATGTTTAACCTTATATATAAAAAAGACAAGTGCCTGAATTTGTCAAACTATTTTTCCCTTTTATTAGCAGTGGACAAACACACTGCTTCTTCCACTTTCTTACAAATATATGGAAAGTACAATAGATTGTATTTTAACTATTCTCACAGGTGGTGGCATTTCATGATGATTGTAATTTTATTATCCCTGATAACTAACAATTTTCAGCTTCTTTGTATATGCTGTTAGTCATCTACATAATTTCTTTGGTAGACATACATATTTTTTATCCTCAGTATGTGCATGTGTGTATTATAATCTGATTTATGTACATTTATCAAGTTATATTTTATAAAATGTTCTTTTTTCCTACTCTTCAGTTATTTTTTAAAGAGTCTGTGAAAGATTGATATTTTTTCTTTAATATTTGATTAAATTCACCACAACCTGGAATTTTCCTTTAGGGAAACATTTTTAAAAACATATTATTTCATATATCTTATTTTAAACAGCTTTATTGAGATACATGTTACTTATGAAATTCATCCATTTCAGGTGCACAGTTTAATAATTTTAACTTTATGAAGTTGTTCAAAAGTAACCATAAATCAACTTTAGAGTATTTCCATGCCTCTAATAAGGTCTTTCATTCCTGTTTGTAGTTAATTCCCATTTGTTTACCAGCCTTAGGCAGCAGTGAGAAGGTTAATAACAGTGAACTACTTTTAAGAGATGCAAACATTTTCAGATTTTCTGTCTCCTCTGGAGTCAGTTTTGATAAGACGTGTCTTTCAGTGTTTGCTCATTTCCTTTCATTATCTATTTTTTAGATCGAAAATTATTCATAGTCCATCCTATTAAGTTTAAAGTCTAGAATTCTTGTTTTTATTTTGCATCTACTGAAATCTTCAAGGAATAACTTTTGGTATCACTGAGTTTTCTCCAGTTTTGCTCTTTTTCCAGTTCACTAAATTACGCTCTTTATACATTTTTCCTTCTATTTGGGGTTTATTTTATTTCTCAGAGTTTTAATGTATATGGTATATCATTGAATTTAAATTTTGTCTAATGTTTAATGCAAAGATTGAAGCAGTCTGTCCCTGAGATTCGTGTTCGCTGTTGTCTTGGTCACTTTCTTCATCACTGAGGTACAATAAATGACTCCTATGTATCGAAGGAAGAGAGCTTTATTTTGTCTCACACTTTGAGACATTTCAGTCTATTTGAGGTTCCTGTGCTTCCCCAGAAAAGCATCGTAGGAATGCCTGTTGTGGAAGAAAGCTACTTGTGCCACAGCCAGAAACAGAGAAATGCAGAGCCGAGAAGAGAGATGAGCTCTTCCAGCTCAGGCGCAGTGACTCCCTGGCTAGGCCTGCTCACTTCCTAACAGCTCCCTCCCAAGAGCGCGGCTTATGACTGTGGAGTTTTTTTTTGGACATTCATGATCTACATTCTTAGGAACTGCACGCCACATATTGATACAGGCTGCTTTTGTAATCAGTGATTTAAAAATAATTTCTCCTCTGTCCACATTTTATTTGTTTGTGTGAGTTGTGAGTGACTTGGGATTGTGTTTTTAATCTTCAAATATTAGGAAAATTTTCCAGGTATCATTTTGATACATGTAATGTATTGCCGCTGTTCCCAAAATGAGTTCCATGATTCAAATGTATTAGTGCTCATTTTAGAAAACAACAGAGGGTCCATTTTGACTAATGGTCCATTTATCTTTAAATTCATTTGTCATTTCTTCTACAATGTGTACCTGCTTTTATATATAGACATTAAATTTCAGGTATTATGTTGTTTTTAGCTCTAGACTTGCTAGTTTATTCTTTTTTATGATAGTGGGACTTTTTTTTTTTTTTCTTTTCCTTTTTTGAGACAGAGTCTCGATTTGTAGTTCAGCCTGTCCCTGCACTCACTATGTAGCTCAGGCTGGCTTTGAACTTGAGGCAATCCTCCTTCCTCTGCCTCCTGAGTGCTGAGATTATAGATGTGAGTCAACACACCTCACACTTCAGTTTGTGATTACTGGGGATGAAACTCAGAACCTCCTGCTTACCAAGCAGACCCCATAACCACCAACCTAAACCCCAGGCACCTGATAGTGAGGACTTTTGATTTATCCCAGGGCCAATCACTAAGCTACAGTCCTGTATCCTGTATTTTTGCTTTTGTTTTTACTTTTGACACAGATTCTTACTAAACAGCTAAGTTATCCAGGCTAGACTTGAACATGTGATCCTCCTGTGTCAGCCTTCCAGAGTGCTAGGAGTACAAGTATATGCCACCATCCCATTCTAAATACTTTCCATTTTTCTCCTGTTTCTTTTTTTTTTTTCCAAATTATTGACTATTTTTTTACTGCCTTACCTTTCCATTGCTTTATTACAAATTACCACACAGTTTTGGCTTAGAGATGAATCTTCTTTTAAACACTTGCATATCTTAGGCATGAGAGGTTCTGCTGGGTTCTATCAATTCTCACAGGCTGATGTCAAGTTATCTACCAGACTGAACTCGTACTGGAGGCTCTGGGAAAGAGTCTTTGGTTATTACTAGGCATCAGGTCCTTGCAGAGAAGGCAGGATTGCTATCCCCAGTTTCCTTCTGGCTGTTCTCATGGGATTAGCTTGCTCTAGGGCTAATTTTAGAGCCTTCCATATAATCTTCTTCTCAGCATAGGAGAATGTCCTTTGTGTCATCACCTTTCACATTTCAGATGTTTTCTTCCTTTCAAACCAAAGAAAGTCTCTATTAGAAGAACTCATGTGATCAAGCTAAACTCATTCTATAATGTCTTTACCTTTAAGGCACATGATCAATTATACAATTATTTAGACTCATGCCATGAAATGTAATACACTTGGGGGTAATTTTAATATTCTTGTCCTCTTGCTATTTTATTGTGGTTATGCACTAATTCTGAAATGTTTTATTCAAACATGTTTTAATTGGATGACTTTCACTAATAATTTTCTTTGGAATCTAAATTGTGTCCGTGTAAAACAGTTAAGTGTCAGTATTATATTATCTTCCATTTACGTTGTTAAATTTTCTCTTGGCAGGTATAAATTACATGAAGATCATCTTGATCATGCCTAGACTTGTTTTTAAGAATTTTAGAGTGAATAGTTAGGTCTTCCTTTGAAGTATAGTCTTCTGGTCTCTCTTGTAGGTGCTTTGGGGGTTCAGTAAGGTCTCTGCCTTCTGGAGAGTGACAATTCCGTTCAGTCTGAGGGCTGTGTGAAATTTTCTTGCAATTGTCCATTTTTTTGTTTTGTTTTTGTGCTCCTCATCCTGTGATTTCACATAATTGTGACTCATCAGCTTAACATCAAAAGAACCTCTTTGTGTGAGTTTGGTGTGTGTGTGGGGGGGTGGTATGTGTTTCTTCTTTCTTATGCTGCTCTCTGAATGATAACATCCTGACTTCTGCATTTGTCAGCTTTCTCACTGGTAGGGAAAAAATGTCCTGACACCCACAGCTTAGAGGAGGAAAGTTTAATTTGGTTCATAGCTGCAAAGATTTGAGTTCATGCTTGGCTGGCTTTAAGGCAGATACTTTGTGGAAGGGCAGAGTGGAGCAAGCTCACTCCATGGTAGGGAAAGCAGAGCGCTGGGGAAGGATGGCCCAGAGGACGGGACCCCCAGACAGGTGTCCAAGGTCTCTGCCATGCCCTGCTCAACACAGCTAGACATGGGCTTTCATGGCTCTGAGGCCAGTCAAGGATTAACTGCTATATTCTAATCTCTGATTTTTTTTTGAGGTTCTTAACTTTTTTTTTTAAATTATCTTTATTGGTACATTAAATATACACATCATGATTGCACTCCATAATGGGGATTTGTAGTATAAGACACAACTTAATTCTCATTTTTTCCCATAGCCCCACCCACCCTACCACCCCCCATATATATAAAATTTGTTTCCTTACTTTTTTGTTACAATCTCAACATTGTCCCCTTTCACCTTATTTTACATTGAGCATTTTCTATTTCACAATATATAACATACAATGCTAGGACTCATTTACATCTTCATTTTCT